>VXBO01004744.1:305084-374881 GCA_013400135.1 Rhinoptilus africanus
GGGGGAAGAGTCTGAAACATCCATAAAGATGTGGCTCCTCAGGACAGGACACTATATACCTCACAACTTCTAAGATGTGGTGGGGCTCTTCAAAGCAAAACATTAAGAGCGACTGATGTGTAAAGATTTCAGCCCTGCATCCTATGTATTTGTTATAGACATTGGATATAAACACCTGGGTATGAAAACTTGTGTTAGGATATTTTCACACCTCTGAAATGGCTGATTTGGCTGTTCTTTGCTAACTGATGAAACTTTAAAAGATTTAGTCACCACCCTATCTGGCATTGACCTTTTTCTGAATTGTTAAAAAAAACCCAAAACAACAAACAACCTCTGAAATCGTAAATAGATATTCTGTGGCGGAAATTGGCTTTGATTGTGATTTTTTTGCTGGTATGATTTCTATGGTTTGCATTTGTGCAGTGGCTAGCACAAGCAGGGACTGATCCAGTAATTTCAGAACTGTATAATATCAGTAAGAAAATCTGGTACTTACAAAAATCTGCCTGATGAGCATTTCTCAACTTTATGATTCTTACAGTCAGCAAGGAGTAAGGTGACATTTCTTCCTGCTGAAAAAAATAACAAAGGAGATGTTATCCAGACTCTGAATTGGCTATCTCTGATAAGAGGGGAAGATATAAAAAGTATCAAATATATATCAAAAAGTGACCTTGTGAGAGTCAGGCTATGGAATAATAATGATTATTTTAAGGACTTCCGAGTAAAGCATCAATGAAACAATATGTTATAACATGAAAATGAGGTAGATTTGTGAATACAGAACTATTATTTTGCAGTTCTAATAGCAAAGGTCTGTGGAAGTTATAAAATTACCAAGCTAATTATGATGACACTTGTAGATTTGCAGAAAGTTATTCCGCCAAAAACTGAAGGCACAGTATGTCTTGGGGTAAAGCAATAGGCGGCCACTTCTGTGGCGTGGAGGCCTGATGGTAGTCACTGATATTCAGGAAGCGCTCAAGGAGGAGTTGACTTAATGGCAGAAGGCAAATAGATCAGTAATTCTTTGTAAAGTCACCTCAGAAAACAACAACAACAGGCAGCCAAAGTAAGAATCTGTTGTGAAAGCTAATGACCAAAAGTTTGAAAAGATTATCTGAAGTGAAAACGGAGGAGTGCTCGTGGAAGATGATGAAATAATTAGATGTTATCTATTTTCTGAGAAACTTCAATTAAAATAACAGGAAGAAACTCTCGAGTGAAATAAGAGAAAGCACATTCACAGGTGCTGCTACTCTGACAAAAGTCAGACTACTAAAAAGGTCAAAGTATATGAAATCAGTGAGACAAGACAGTACATCAGCTGAAGTGTGTAAAGCATTGGACCACGAGGAATTCATCATGATAAAATTTAGCTTAACCTCACAAACCATCTTCGTCTCTATAAGGATGAAAGACATGAATGTCACAAAAGTAATTTGCAAAAAATTGCAGTAATTCTCAAGCTATGAAGTTATCCAATGAAATGGCAAGAATTAATTCTTGAGAAAATACTGGATAGTTTAAAACCATATTAAATAAAAGTTAACCAGTACCTAAAATAACCATAAAGCTTTGGCCATGAACTCAAGCTTATAGCTAGGAATTGTGCTGTCAGAATGTTTTCAGTAAGTTGACTAGTTAAAAAGCTAATATTTTTTGCTGTGAGGCACAGAAGCAGCACACCCAAAACAACAAGAGGGCTATTCAGTGCTGAACAAATGCGTTCTCTTTATCAGGCTACAAGGAGTAGTAGATATTGGCTTCTGTGTGGGTGCGTTCCAAAACTAAATAGGAAATTAATCACTGTTGCTTAAAGTCATATGTAGGGCACAGGATATTTTATAGGGCTGTTTGTTCTAAACAGGGGAGGTAAGATCTCAACATTATCAGCTCCACACTATTTTTTCAACCATTATTGTTAGACCACTCCTATTTTATCAGCAAAGAATAACTCTGTGTCTTCTTACCTCAACATGTTTTGTTCTTAAAGAAGAAACAATCATTGGGTTTGTCCATTTGTTTCTATACCTTTCTCAAAAATAGTAGTCAAATTTGAGAAATACATAAAAACCTCAGCAGACATATCTCAGGAGAAATACAGGGAGGAGTTAAAGGAATTGCATTTGGTACTTGGGCTCTCTTAGCCTTTTTTAACAGCCCCGGTCCTTCAGCCAGCATTTTGTAACACGAGTTTTTAAAGGTTGTCAGAGACCCGTATGAACTACCATGACTTTTTAAGAAGCAGAATGACAGAAACAGAAACAAGCATGGTTTCTGCAGAGACATGTCGACACCAAGCACCGGTTCTCCGCCCATTCCTGCGTGCCATTGCAGCAGACTAGAATAGAGGTTCTGTGACGAATGCATCGCAAGAACCTCACATTTTGCATGCAAATGAAGACAAACTGATAAGAGACTTAGAGTATGGGAGGGCTATATTAGGAGGGAAAATAAGCCAACCCCAAAGCAATAGAAGTGACCCAGTGTTTCCATGAAGAACAGTAAAATAATACAGAGATTAGACAGTGTTAAAGATTATACAAGGGTTCAAACACCTAATTTCATGTGGGATCATGGTGAGAAAGAGGATGGGGATATTTGATGTCACTGGAAGATGGCTTGGGGCAAAGAGCAGGTGTTTATTTACATTTGAAGAGCTTGTCAAGGGAACAGTAGGGCAGCATACTTGTCAGACACAACGTACAGATTAGAAATTTGATTGAAAGAGAAGCAAGAATTATTTGTCACCTCCAGGAGGAGAGCTCTGAGTAAGGGCTCTGTAAGAGAAAAAGCAATGAGCTGTGCATGAAAACACTGTGTAGCAGGAGGCAGGTAACCCCCCCGTCACAGAAAATCTCATCGTATTTCCTGAGAAATCGGAGTCCTGTGAGACAGCAAGATACAGGCTATGTCAGCCAGAGCACACCCAGCATACAGTCACGGAACAAAGACTGTAAAGAAGAGAACGGAAAAAGAGACTCGAGGAACTAAAAACAGAGGAAAAAACTAGTGATGTGAACCTGGGAGATGGTCTCAGTAAGTGTGTTTGGTGGCAGAGAACATGCAGCCAGGGAAGTCACGGCTGAGCTTCCCTCAGTCTGAACTTTGCTCCCTGGGTCTATATTCATAGGGTCAGCAGGTTTCACTAGCAAAATCCATTCCAGTATTAGCCTGCCACCAAGCACAGTTATTATTTTAAATTTGAAGGAATAATGCAATTATTCGTTTTATCTCCATATTCTCAGTATTTTTACCAGATAGAAAAGTGTTTTCATAGCACACAGAACCAGTCTATACTCTGAACCCTTCTCATTATAACACTTAGATGGCCGCATCACCCAAATCAAAGTAGTAGAAAAAACAAGTCTCTTCTAGAACATATTTCCATCCCCTCCTTCGGGCAAAAAAGGAACAATCTTCAGTGATCATCATTCTCATCATAATTTGAGACACTGATGCCTTCGAAGACAAATGCTAACTATTAAGTGAACTATTAATGATAAATCAAATCTCTGAGGCAAATGAAAGGGAGACTTGTCCTCCTTAGAGAAAGTAATTAATGAAAAATTACTCCATATAATACTTTTCTGCTGGCAAAATGCCAGACTTGAAAACTACTCCAGAAAATTCAACAAGAAAAATAACACCTTATGACACTCAGATCCCTGGCGCCACCAGTGTAAATAATGCAACTAATCTTTTCCCTCTAGTCACTGTTTCATTGCAATAATACAGTGAACGATGCTAATAAACTAAGAAGCAAGTGTATCGCTGCTGGTGATTATAATTCGTGTTACATTAAAAAAATGCATAGTTTAGGGAGTTGGTAATGTAATCAACTACCCATGAGTGACTAATTATCATAAATAGCTATTTTCAGCACAACACGTGCATTCGTTATTAAGCCAGGAGCAATTCTTAATACCTAGAATAAAGAATTACCAAAATGTGAGAATCCACAGTACACAGATGGGAAAATCCTCTTGCAGTCCGCTCTTACAAAGATAAATCTGTGTACCCCGAACCTCTGAACTTATCCATGCAATGAGAGAGTGATGGCCAGGCTGACCAGCCTTCCTTAAAGGCTTATTGCTACCCATGCAAAATGTAACCTTGCACAACACACTTCAATCACAGATACTTTTTTTAAGAGGGAATGATGGCAGTGCCCTTGGAAATGTCGTGGCTTTTTCTAGTTTTGAGGCAAATCATTAAGGAATGTGCATCACTTTATTTGTACCACTTACATGAATCAAAAGCTCTGGTTTCTGATTTCATGTCCAGCCGCATACTTTGGTGAGCCTCCCTGCCCTACATTAATATTTCTAATATTGATCTGAGATTATACTTCCTAATTTCTTGCTCTTTCATTACCATATATAAATTTTCAGTGCATTCACAGATGATGAGCCAACAGCTACTTTTTTTAAGCTGATAATTTGCCAAGGAAAATACCATTGCTTTTTTCATTTTTGCAAATAACAAGTTATTCTGTATATGACAACACAGTAACACATAATATTCAGTGATGAATTTTCTAGATTTACTGTAATTGTAGGCTACCTTACTCACAACTATTTATGATCTTCCTTTAGTATGTTTCATCATTCCTGTATTCATGCATAAGGTGCTAGAAGGCAAACTATCTACTCAGGACTCCCTGAAATAGCTAAAGAGATGCTCTCTTGATGCTCCTATCCATTTGAAAATATGAAGGAAGTTTCACAAAGTTGCTACATTTTCCTGAAAATTCGGCAGTGGGGCATATTTGGCTTTGCACCGTAGGTAGGCAACACAGCTAAATTCCATGCGCAGCCCTTGGGTATGTTTTTCTTAATCAAATCCAGTAACAATTCAGTTTATCGCACAGCTACGCAAAGGCCTCTCAAACTGAAGCAAGTACTAGGGCAAATATTTGAACACTAGCATTAAGGAAAGGTTTGCATGTGTTTAATTGTTCTGTAACTTAAGATCTGCTATAAGCATATTATCCTTTATAACACCTCTCTACTCATGATCATCGTCCCATTGCAGATGGCAAGCTAAGGCTTGCAAAAATCAAAGGAATTGCTGAAAGCTGCCTAGGAAACCCAATGCCTGTAAGAGGCAGACATTGCCCAGCTTGCACAAGGCTGTGCCTTTGATGCCAGTTTTGTGCCAAGCTTTATTACAGAGGAGAGAAGACATATTCAAATGCCAGGAGGCAAATAAAGAGTGTCCGAGAATGTCTTGGTTGGTAAACACTTGTGGATAGCAAGCAGAACTTTTGGAGGTTCATTTGATAAGGAGAAATTATGACAAGAACAACAAATTAAAGCTGTGGAAGGGGTCCCAGAACCCCCTACATGTGGGGTTTTAAGGCCATAGGATTTTTTAAATGTTACTTTACATACATTCAAAAACATATGCTGGATTCTAACAATCTACAACCTTCTAACAATGAAACTACCTTAGTGATAAAGAAGTGCTGGATATTTTTAGGCATGGATATTCTGAATCAAAACACAACCTCAGTATAAATACAAAAATGCCATGGAGATCGGGTTGTTGCACTCCCCAATAGTTGCTTTTCCTGCTTTAGTACATTCCCTTGCTGAGCTTTAGTACACACACGCACAGAGCAAATTATGAACACCTAAATGCCGTGCCAGTTTTGGTTATGCTACTTTGGCATTTACATCAAGTTTCACAACCCCCTGATGGTCTGTCACCCTTTTTGCTCACTGATTTCCATCTGTAGAAGTTGCCAGAATGCTACTATCAAGAGATCAGTTTGATCAATGAGTTTGATAAGGCTGTGGCATACATAAGCGAAATGATGTGCGTACTTTTCTATTGATTTCAAAGTATGGTTGCACAAGTAAGAAATTAAACATACAGATTTCCTATGAGCTACAGACACTTGAATCACATGCCATTTAAGATACCATCAAAAGTAGGTTAACTTTTTTTTGGAGCCACACAGTTTTATTTTGAGGCAGCTTGACACAAAGCATAGTCAGCTGCAACCTAACCCAGAGTGGAGACAAAAATCATCACTGATACAGCTGGTACATGTTTGATGCATATATATCTCTGTCACAGGCCCTGCAACAGTTGCTAGAGTTGTTCCTCTTTTGTTGTGATGAGTTGCACAGTGATCAAAGTGTGCATTTTTTCTGGAAACTAGCATTAATGACCAAAATCCAAATGATCACCAACAACAATGCTCTGACTTTTCAGCACCAGCAACGTCCTGCATTCATGCTGGGCTAAAACTCCATTAAAGTCAATAGAGATAGATAGTATTAAAAAAGGGCAAAGTCAGTCCCATTTTAACAGTAAATTGAGAAAGCTTTCCCTAAGGAGTTTCTCTAAGGACGTTTCTCTAAGGAATCAAACCATGAAAATAACATACTTTGTGTAAATAGCTAAAGGAATGGAATAATAATAATAAAAAAAGAATGCGGATGTTTGATGTTTCACCTAAAGAAAATTTTCTTTCATTCAATGCCCCTATTTCTAAATAAAGATGTGAATTTCCAATAACCAAATTCGTAAAAAAAAAAAAAAAAAGAAATCCTACCCTTCTCAAAAAAACATTGGTATAGTCCCACCTATTTTTAGTTTGCTGAAGTTGGTACCTTAGCATCAATGTCGCTGGTGGCTATGTGGTGCATCATCCATTTTCTTTCTTCATTTTCCAAGGGGCTTGATTTGCTGCTTGAATGCTGTTGAGGGAGGGAGAACAAGGGATGAAAAAGAGAGTAAAGACCCATTCTTCCACGTATTTCAAGTCCTTAATGGGGAATTGCAATGTAGAACAGGCAATTTGCACCTCTTCATCGTTTGTGGTGGATAAAATGAAGGTGCTAGGGAAGCAGCAGCTGTTTTTCTGCTCTATGGAAAGATATTGACTCCAGGTCCTCATAGCTGCAAATAACCAAGAAAGGAGAATCTTGTTTTCTTAGAGATTTATGTCCTACTTGTAAGAGAGGACTTGACCTGCTTATAGGCTGGGAACAAATCTCTATCAAATACTCAGAGGCTCCTGGCAGGGTTGTTCTGTTTTCCACTTACCTGAGGGAAGGCAGAGGTTGATGCCATTGAGATCACTGCGGCATTAAAAGCAGGTGCTGTGAATGGCACCTGAGCATTAGGCTCCTCAGTTCCCAGTGCCTCCTGAAACATATTTACATCCTTGAAGAGTGTCAGAAGTTGCTGAACAGGTGTTTTATTACATTGAGTCAGAGCTCCACCCCGCTATGATTTCTGAAACAGGAAAATTTCCCACCCACTTTACTTGTCCCAAGAGCATATCTGTCATAAGGTGCGAACATTCGTATTTGCAGGTCTTGCCACTGAGCAGAGCGCGCTGAGACCAAATTGTTCCCACCTGGGGGCTCATGGAAGAGTAATAATAGTGATAACCTGATTAATGATCTGATAGAGATGGTCTATGAGAGGTAACCTTACAGAGATAATCTAAAAGTGATAATAATAATAGCCTAATAGACACATCCACCTATTGTCTCCATGCAAAGACCCTGAATTCCATGCACGATTGCCTCTATAATAAAAATTAAAAAAAAAAAAAAAGACAGGGATAATCATTAGAAGGAAGACATTTATGTATGAAAATATTGAGAATTCTTCTGAAGGAGTAATTTTACCTGAAAAGTGCTGTTGCATCATGATTTGTACATACGCGTTTGTTTTTATTTTAGTATTCTACTTCAAAAGAAATGAAAGAAGTAAGAGATTCGATAAATAACATTTCTGTGCTCCCTAAAACGCAATGTATCACTTTCTCTTTTGAAATATTTTACTTGTTCTGGGCTTTACATTTAATGCAGTATGAATCTTAACAAATTTAAATAAGATTCAAACAATTCACCTTGAAAAATCATGAAACATTTCAATGAAACAAAATAATTTAATGTTTTAGGAGATTTTAATTCTTCACTTTTGTTTTCCCCAGTTCAGAACTGTCATTTTCTGATGCAAAAAGCCTTCAGATTTCTGAGCAATTTTATTCAAATCATCAGATGGATGGGCATTAATAGCAGATTATTGGAATTTAATGGACTGAACCTGTACGTTTTATGATTTTTTTTAATCTAATGAGGATCTGCGCGTGTTTAGCACACCTCTAGGAAGCTCACTGAATAAATTTTCTAATCCATTATGCAAGCATTATTAGGCATATATACATTTGTATTGAAAGTCCTCTCAAATGATTAAAAGTAGTGTTTATGAAAGGATTTGGGATTAGTAGGATGACAAAGCATGACACTTCCTATTAGAGACCTGCATAAGTATGAAATCACAGCCGCTCTGACTGTGGCAATGAGTGTTGTACAAGGATCTTGACTGACAGAAACTAGACACAAAACCAATCACTTCCAGCAGTCTCATTACATACTTTTCTTATATGCACAGAGGAATCAATATGAAAAGCTGGTGTTACAAGGAGAACAAGTTAAGACAGTTTAATCATCTTACCTCCTGTACTCCATCCTTGCAAAAGTTTGATTTCTTAGGTTTAATTTTTTATATGCACTTTCAGATTTTTTTTTTAAAATTAAATAGGCACATTTATTTTATCACATTGTGCAAGGGAAAGGTTTGCTGTGAACTTCCTTTCTCACCTTCATCATATTGAAACTTTTCAATGGAACAGGAAATGCTTAATTGAAACTGAATTAGATAAATAGGCAATAATACAGCAATAGGCAAAGGTTAGTCACAAGCCTCCCCCATACTTTGACTGATGCATTACTTAGTATGAGCATTTGCACTTCCATAAAAAAAAAAAAAATCTAGAATCTGCCTTTTTTTCTGTAAAAATTCTGACCAGAAATAGTTCAGAGAAAAGTAACTGTACACGTAAAAATGCATTTTTTTATTTCTTCTGCTACAGCCTATCTGTATCCTTGATTGAAGTGCCTAGGGGAGGTGCGATACCACAACAGAGGAACGAGAAAAATAGCTACAATTTATTTGTAATTGTGCCCTAGAAAGGTTATCAGCTCCAGGTCTTGTTTCTGTAATATATGGAAGCTAATGTGTGTAAGATTGTTGCATGAGAGCCAGTTTTCGTTTATGGGTGTCATATTGAAATTTTGCTTTTAAGACTAAAGGAAATGAAGGGGGGGGAGAAGAAGCCTCCAGCATCCCTTAGGAAGGTGACTAAGAGTTGCTTGTTGCCTAACAACTGACTCTTCTTTCCTGACTCAAGCCTTCCTGATATGAAATGCCTGTTTTTTAAGCTCAGGTCAGAGGCAGCCAAAGGTGCCCTTGACTCAAAGCTGGCACTGGTATTGAATTTCCTAAATTAGTTGAAAATTCAAATTGCTTTTCGCTATGAAACACTACTTCTTTTGAGGCAAACATGGCCTTTTCACAAAGTGCATAGGATAGGTTCGACCTCACCTAAGTCATCTAAAAGTTGGACTTCTAGTCGAAGCAGGTTGTGTTCTCTGTGTGGAGGAAAAAGCAAACGTCGCAACTGCAGGTAGTGACTAAGCTCCTCTATATTAGATTCTTCTGGAGAAGCTTAAATGTCCAGGTCATACTTGACACCTAAGTTCTGAACGGCTGAAGGTAGGTGAGGTGAATCCCACCCTGAGCAATCAGTATATCCTCTTTAATCACTTGCTTTCAAAGTTATTGATGCTGAGGGATCCTGAAATTGAGGAACTGGGTTGTGTTGTTAACAAGTGATTCACCCTGTTGCAATCTGAAGCTGCGAAACACCCTTGGGCAAAAGGTCTATTAGCATATAAATGAAAAAATCT
This sequence comes from Rhinoptilus africanus, assembly GCA_013400135.1. Lineage (NCBI taxonomy): Eukaryota > Metazoa > Chordata > Aves > Charadriiformes > Glareolidae > Rhinoptilus > Rhinoptilus africanus. The sequence goes on from VXBO01004744.1 coordinate 314,873, forward strand.
TCTCATGGATTCATTCAAATCACAAAGAAGAGGGTTTGCGATACCCAGGAAGATACAATGCTGCAAGTAGCAGTACAAGTACAAACTTACTGCTGTATTCCAGTTTGAGATGGCCTAAGGCCCCTGTGATCATGAACAGACAGCTTGAATTGGGACTGCTGTTCATAAAGCACAGGCTGTGCAGTGATAGCTCATGCCCAGGCTTATTAAGGGAGGAATATGAAGCCGGGTTTTCCGTGAAACCCAAGGCTGCAGCCTATGGAAGTGCAGCAGCTGCATCATAACCATCTGAGACATGTTTGGGACAAATGGAGAATGTCAGAGGGAAGGACAGAGAGGAGAGGACTGCTGCAACTACCTGAAGGTAATGTCCTCCCGACTGGCTGGGCAAAGTGGTCAAATGCAGTGATCAAATGATACATTTAGTGCAGTTCAAGGAGCGGAAAAACTTTGCTGGGCCAGCCTTAGATACCCCCACTTATGGCAATTTCGGAGTCTGTCTGTCAGCTGATGAGCTACTGGTGAAATGCAGATCACCAAAAGTTGCTTTGCCTTGAACTGGTTGTCATTTGAAGCTTTTTTCTGTAATATTTTTTTCTTTTTCCTGACTAGTCTGATGGTGTCTAAGACTACAATCAACATAATCTAAAACTACAAACAATGATTGAGCTAGGCCAATTTTAACATTAATGCTCAAAGACACGTGTTGTATCAGAGTTAACCATTCAAAGATTTGTTAAACTGGCAGCTAAGGACAAATGATATATCAGCTAGATTGTGTTTTCTTTTGAAATTTCTCAGTTGTTCTCAATGATAACCCTCTTCAGCCTCTTTCCCATCCTTTCCAGCTCCTCTGTGGCCTACAGACTCCTTTATGTCTCATTCCTGTATCATGGGCTTTTTGGCCCTCTTTGGTCTCGTTATTCTTACATAGAACATAACCTCTCTTCTGATCGATCTGACTTGTAGGAGACTTGTGCCTGTGCATCTTGCAGTCAGAGAAAGGCCAGTTTGCGTAAAGACAACCTTAGCAAGTCAACAATAGTAATAGAGCCATAGTCAAATGAAAGTGTAGAACGGACCCAGTGCTAAGGCATAGAGAGTACTGAGAAACTTCCAGGCATCCAGCTTTACTGACACCAGTATGGAAAGTGCTTCTTTATACTCTTCAGCTTCTTCTGATTCTTTTTCATTTTCCTAGAATTAAAACTGAAATGTTTTGAGTACTTCAAAAGTAATTGACATGGGATTAAATTTAAGAAGGTTAACTATGAAAAAACCTCTCTTCCCACACTCTCTTCTTGAGTGGACGGACCTCAAGGCAGGGACTGGGGAGCAAAGTTCCTCCCACTGTAAGAGGAGATCAGTTTCGAGACCACCTGAGGAACCTGAACATACATAAATCTATGGGACCTAACAAAATGCGTCCCAGAGTCACCAAGACACTCTCCATGATATATGAAAAGTCATGCCAGTCAGCTGAAGTCCCCAGTGACTGGATAAAGGCAAACATTGCACTCATTTTTTAGAAGGGTAGAAAGGAGGACCCTGGGAACTACCTCCCTGTCAGCCTCACATCTGTATCTGGGAAGATCATTGAACAGATCCTCCTAGAAGCTATGCTGAGGCACATGGAGGACAGAGACGTGATTCGAGATAGCCAGCAGCTTCACCAAGGGCAAGTCTTGCGTGACCAACCTAATGGCCTTCTATGATGGAGTGATTAGATCAATAGACAAGGGAAGAGCTACGAATGTCATCTATCTGGACTTCTGTAATACCTTTGACACAGTTCCCCACAACATCCTTCTCTCTAAATTGGAGAGTTATGGATTTGATGGATGGACTGGTTGGTGGATGAGGAACAGGGTGGCCACATCCAGAGAGTAGTGGTCAATGGCTCAATGTCCAGATGGAGATCGGTGACGAGTGGGATCCCTCGGGGGTCCATATTGGGACCCCTGTTTTTAAACCCCTAATATCTTCATCAATGACATAGATAGTGGGATCAAGTGCACCCTCAGCAAGTTTGGGGACGACACCAAGCTGAGTGATGTTGTTGACATGCCTGAGGGATGGGAGGGACATCCAGAGGAACCTGGACAAGCTTTAGAAGTGGGCCCATGTGAACCTTATGAGGTTTTACAGGGCCAAGTGCAAGGTCCTGCAACTGGGCCTGTGCAACCCCTGGCGTCAATATAGGCTGGAGGATGAAGGGATTCAGAGTAGCCCTGCCAAGTACTTGGGGGTACTGGTGGATGAAAAGCTGGACATGAGCCAGCAACATGCTCTTGCAGCCCAGAAAGCCAACTGTATCCTGGGCTGCACCAGAAGCAGCGTGGCCAGCAGAACGAGGGAGGTGATTCTGCCCCTGTCCTCTGCTCTTATGAAACCCCGCCTGGAGTATTGCATCCAGCTTTGGAGTCCTCAGCACAGGAAAGACATGGACCTGTTGGAGCGGGTCCAGAGAAGGGCCATAAAAATGATTAGAGGGATGGAGCACCTCTCCTATGAGGACAGGCTGAGAGAGTTGGGGTTGTTCAGCCTGGAGAAGAGAAGGCTCTGGGGAGACCTTATTGTGGCCTTTCAGTACTTAAAGGGGGCTTATGAGAAAGATGGGACAGACTTTTTAGTTTTTGCAACTTTTTCCTCTTGCAATAGGAAAAAGGGTAGTGGTTTTTAGCTAAAGGAGGGTAGAGTCAGACTAGATATAAGGAAGAAATTTTTTATGGTAAGAGTGGTGAAGCGCTGGAACAGGTTGCCCAGAGAGGTGGTAGATGTGCCATCCCTGCAAACATTCAAGATCAGGTTGGACGGAGCTCTGAGTAACCTGATCTAATTGAAGATGTCCCTGCTCATTGCAGGGGCCTTGGACTAAGTGACCTTTAAAGGTCCCTTCTAACCCAAACTATTCTATGATTCTTTACATGCAATACTTTTTTATGACTGAGCTTATATATAAAGTTCTAAAATTAGTCTTTCCTTTTGTAAGGCATGCCCTGCGTAGGATCCTAATTCTTACCAGTGGCACCACAGTCTTCCATCAAACATTTAAAGACGTTGGGACTGCTAAAGCAGCCTATCCTGAAAAAACCTGGCTTTTAAACCTTTTCAGCTGTAATAAATAAATGGCATCTTGATATCTTAATAAAATCAGGAAGTGCTGGTGGGGTATGCCTTTGAATTTCCTTTTCTTGTCTAACATACGCGACATCATATGCTATCATCAGCTCTAAATTTCCAGTACTCATTGCAGCTAGCTCCAGGGATAAAGTACGTTACAAGAATCTAGTCCATACATAAAACTGTTGGTCACCAGAGTATGTTTGCTGACTGTCCAGAGAGAAACATGGTTTCCCCTGAGGACTGTTTCTTGAGAGTCCCAGTCAGGATCAGGGAACCCCAATGCAGGTGACTGGTTTTCCACTGATTATGGAAGTTCCTCAAAGCCTTCCCCAGTGCTTAGCAGGATTGTTTTCACTTCCTCAGTGTAAGGGGAGCATGGCACCTTTCTGAGTGCATTGCCTTTAGCCAAGAGTGGCATAACCAGGGTGTTTCACCAGACATCAGGGCACTGCTTTTCTCAACATGGCAATGGCTCAGCTTTTGGTGTGATGAAATTCCTAACTTTTCTGTCATTTTCTGTGTTACAGAAGAGGATAAGACAGTGCCCTGTGAGACCAGAGCCCATATCTGATGCAATACTGCAAGAGAATGAAGTCCCTCCCTCCTAATTAACTGAGAGAGACAGAAACAGCCAAGAGATCCTGCCCTAGAAGATGTAGCTCCCTTCTACATCCACTGTCAGTCCCTGGGAGAACGACAACCTGGGGCAGGTGGCTGCCTCCAGTATGAGAACCCTGGTGAGAAAACACAAGCTATGGGAAAAGGAGATCCTTAGGGAAGGTGTACCAAACTGAGGAAATACTGCCCGGCACTGTGGGCATTTCCCGTTCCACTTGCAGGCTGAAAAGGAAGAGGAAGCACAGGGTTAGGTGATGCACTCACTCCAGCTCATCTTGCAGCGCTGAAATTCCTGGTGCCTCTTTCTTGCGTGAGAAAGGCCCAGCTATTGCGGAAGATCTTGCATCCAGTATCTCTACACATGTGCAGAAGCTATGTACCTGTTGCCTTTTGACTTCAAGCCTTGTGATGCGTTTTGCAATCTGAAGAGGTGTGCATGGCAGCGTATCTTGCCCTATATACAGTGTGTTGTCACTGGGAGGATGGAGTGACAGCCTTTCCAGGGCAGCTGGTAGGTCATGTAAGCAGTGCTTAACAAACCCAGGCTCTGTTGGGAGTCACACGGACACTCCACAAACCTGCATTTTCTGCCATCTAGGATTGAGCTATCAGCCATGCCTCATGCCAGCTGCCCATGGGATGTGGTCTCAGTGATCCTACATGTGTGACTCCACGCGACTGCTAACAAACCAAACATATTTCTCAGGGAGTCCCAAAAGGCTTTGCAGTTGTCTGGGGAGCTGTGTGTGTGAGAATTTGCGGCTGGTAGGCAAAAAATACCAGCTATCATTCCACATGCTCCCACTGAACAAAATACAAACCTGTGCAGAAGTCTAGCGTGGCCACTTACTCACAAAAGGGCTGATCCCAAAGATTAAACTATGTTAACAGCTCCACATGGAAAGACTTGAAAGAAACAATTGCAAAACATCTTAAGGAAGTGTTTCAGAAATGCGTAAGGAAAACATTCTCCAGGAGATCGAGATAGGCAACTATTTAAGTACATCCTATTACATGCTAAATTAAATCACCATTGCAACACGACACTGTGCTAAAACTCACAGACATCAAAGACAAGTATGACTCTTAGGTCAGGTCAAGAAAACATAGATTAAAGAAGGACAAATTTGTAGTGGCAAACATTGCTAAATATCCATTATAAGAAATGTAAGGGAGCCACATGTTACTAAAGCATGTGGAAACCTGCCTAAACTATTGCTATTGCATGCAACTTTCACATCGTTCTGATATTTTGACCATATGTGATGTAATAACCAAAACCTACTCAATTAGATCACATTGCACAGATATGACGTGAAAGGAAAATTAATTATTCCTTATGTTTCTACAAATCCAAGATAATAAGGTCAGACTAGAGGTTGGTAAAAAAAATTGTGTGATTGACAAAGAGGAATCCCTATTTCTTTGGAGGCTCAACGTTGCAGCTTCATGCTAAAACCCAATAAGAAAGGTCAGGGCTAAAAGATGTCTCTGGCAGCATAAATAGCTGCTCCTGCTGCAGTTGAGGAAATCTCAGTGGTATGATACACGAGCTATCCTAATCACAATTTTGGCTGAAAGCCTGACGTCTTTCAGAGGTGATAAGAAGACAGCAGCCTCATGTGAAAAAGGAATGCAGAGTACCTTGGAAAATGTGAAATACGAAACTTTCAAAGTAAATCATAACTTATGGAATACAGAAAAAACATTATTTCCAAGGGTGACAATAGGAAGCATATATAGACATATGTATATATGCAAATATAAAGGAAATATATATGAGGAGAAAGCAAAATCCTATCAAAGGTCTATACTCATTACTTCATAGAGATAGCAAAACAAGTACTAATGATGCAGCTAAAGCAGAAATGCTAATAAAACACTTATGTTCTATGCTGGGAAAGAAGAAACTTTATAAGTTTCATCTACAAATATTATAGAATCATAGAATTGTCAGGGTTGGAAGGGACCATAAAGATNTCTTTGGACAAATTCCAGCACGTCCATATCTTTCTTGTAGTGGGGGCTCCAGAACTGGATGCAGTACTCCAGGTGGCATCTCACGAGAGTGGAGTAGAGGGGCAGAATCACCTCCCTTGACCTGCTGGCCACACTTCTCTTGATGCAGCCCATGGCTTTCTGGCCATGCAAAAAACTGCATGAGCCAAGGCCTTCCATTTCATCTCAACTGAACCTTTCTGAGGGAGCCCACACGTTCCCATAAAACTCCCATTATAAACTACTTTGCAACGTATAGTTGTACAACATATATTGAGACAGAATAGAGACAATTCTTACCATTTGTTCCAAAAGTGTAGTCTAGGAAGACTGTCGGCTGCCTATGGTTCAGCTATTTTAATTCATGGCATTCTGCAGAACTACAGAAGCTTGAAAGAAAGTGAATATTGTGTAGATTGGTTACACTGGTTGCCATTGCAATAGTGGGCACAGTATTTGATTAACTTAAAATCCATTATCATATATTACCACTCTCAGTTCTCTTGCTGTTCCTCAAAATGTGGACTGGCAGTCATACACACCCAATGCTCCATCATCCCTGAAGCAGTTAATAGGAATGCCTATTTTGAGCCAAGTTTCAAGTCACATACATTCTTCTCATTTGGATTTCGTATGTTTTGTGCAGCATATATTAATGTATGCAGGTTTATATGAAGTACAAGTTTCAGCATACGAAGCGATTATACACTGAAAACTGCACTCCACCACACAAGAAAGTGTTTTCCCCAAAAAAAGATTAGTGACGTGTAATTAGTGAGCCTTAGGACAGTCATTAACTAGTACAATTTACTGTCTGGACAGCAGATGGTTCCACCCAGTCAAATTCCCTATGTATGTGCGTATGTGTATTATATGTATGTGTGAAAACACCTGGGGAGATTTGGAGTAAAAATAATGTCTGAAACCCTTTCCATGAAAGCAGAAATAAAAGGCCTACCTCCTGGCTTGTGTAAGAATGGAACACCTAGCCGTATGGTTCGGGAAAGAGCTTAAGAACTATATAGCTGAGAAATAAAAGGACAGGAAAGCTGTTGGGAGCTGATCTTAATAAAGGCATATATAATTGTGCATTTAATCCTCTCCTCTCCAAAATCTTTTTCTATTAATCTTTGTGAAAATATTACTTATATTTGGAATGTGCTCAGAAATTCGAGGTGATGCCAATATACTGCAAGAACAGAAGTGTGCAGTTCCTATGGATGCATTGATCTTGCAAACCAGGGTACTGGGGCTGTCTTTCAGTGACCAGAGTGCAGTAAAGATGTAAAGGATGTTAAAACAATTACTGTTCCACCAATAATGAGCATGCGTTAGTAAAATGGTGACACAATTTGACTGCATGGAAAATAAATCTCTTTGGGGTTAGCATCTGCCAGAGGTTCCCTATAAGATGATGAGCAGTTTTGGTAAGCCTTGAGCTACCTTCTGTAAGCCAATCAGTATAAAATAGTGGGGGTTTAATAAGAAGAGACTGATTATATTGTATCCTGCAACTGCATATTTTTTTACTTATATTGTGCAAAGATAGTAAGATTTTGTTATGCAAAGACTGAAAAAAGTGCGTATTACTAAGGTTAAGAATTTTTTAGCTAACTGATTTCATAATTAGTCCTCATTGAGAAACATCACTGAAAAAGTCTTCTTCTAAGGAATTTTTAAGAGTTTAATGGTCTCAAACTCTATTCAACATTTTGATGAGTGATTTGGAAATAAGTGTGACATCCTGACTGGCCAAATTTGCAGTAGAACAAAGATTGATGGAGTGCTGAGTAATACTGAGGACAGGGCAATTGTACAGAACAGTCTGACCTGCTTGATAAACTGGCCTGATTAACCACAGTTAGTTCTAACACGCTGAAATATGAAGTTATGATTAAAGGAATGACAAATATATGTTACAATTTACTCTCCCTTACGAAAGGGAAGACTGTAGCATGGAAAACAGCAACTCACCAGCTTACAGAAGACAAGCAACTCAGCAGAAGTCTCTAATGGCAAATGTGGACAACTGGATTCTGCATATAGAAAGTAGAAAGTCATTTATATGTAAAATTAACAAGACAATGTTCATCTCCGTATATAGGAATATTGGGAAATGGACTGGAGTCTGCATTTTACAAATGGACGACGAAGAGTTAGAGGGAGTGCAAGAACAGAACTACGTCTGGATCTAGCTAATAAAGATTTTTTAACAAGAACTTGAAGGGCTGAATCTACTGGTGATGTAACCTTCACATATTTCATAAAATCAAACCTAATGAAGAAACAATGATGATGCAATGGCGTTTAAGTTAATAGGAAAACATTTAACAAGAACTAATGTCTGGGCTCTGGCCAAACTAATGAAACTGAAAATAAAGTGCATAATTATAGCTAGATCACCCTCTAGAACATAATTCTATGAAATGTGAATTCACCATCCCTGGTAGGTCATTTTCCTTCAGGATAGACTTTGGTCAGCCACAGGTAATCAGGATTAACATTTAAGTAACTGCATGGCAGGTAGCAGGTCTGACATCTAACAAGTCAAACAAGATGATCTGATAGTACTTCTGGCTTTTATAAGTCTATAGGAGGAAATAAGATGAATAATGCGGTACAAGTACATTAATTGTATTCACTGTTTTACCTTGTTCTCCCACAGCCTGATAGGAGCTAATCAGAGCTCAACAATTCAAGAGCTCTGTACAGCATTATAAAATGGACTGATGAAAGAAGTGCAAGCTGGTAGGCCCATTTAGCAGGCAGCAGTGGGAAAAACATGCCCCAGAAAACTGTCCCTCAACATTGGCTAAAGGCTTATCATTATGTACTTGCAAACAAGGATTGCAAAGGCAAAGGATCCAAACAACCTGACTATCCCTCCAGGCTTAGCTTTAGCCTCTAGAGCTTCACAGTCCTACCTCACCTCTCCTGAGACCTCCCAGCCCTATTTGCTGCAGCCTGATGCTGCTTCTTGCTTAACCTCCTGCTTTGGTTTCACACATGAACTGAGTAAAAAGCCTCCTTCAGGCTTGTTGAATCTTGAATTAGTCCTGACTCAACAAAACCGTGCCCCAGAAAACGTCTAAAATGAGACATGTTACAAATGACCGTGGTCATTTAAAAGAGCCTATCAATTTGGGGGGGTATCGCAGAAGAAAGGTCAAGCACAAAAACACGTGGGAGATACCTCAGCTCCCCACTGATGTGTGAATGGCTGAAGCTGGGGACACTGGTGGTAGTCTGAAAGGAAATTACTTCTGACCTGTAGCCATAAGAATCATCCCTTGAGAGGTTGACAGTGATTGCACAGAGAAAGTGAACTGGTCATGAGAAAATCAGTCCAGGCTGACTACAAGAAGACCAACTCTCAGAACTTCATTCTGGAAGGGTAAATGCGAAGGGAAGAAAAGCTGAGAGACAGAACCTGTCCATCATCCGCTAAAAGGATCTTCTGGGAATCTACCCCCGAGAAACCACGCTGTTAACGCTACAACTTTTCGGCAGTACAGAAATAAAACCATGACTCTATCCAGAGAGGTCCCTTACAGGAACAAGGCAGGCATTTCACAGACACCCCTCCCAGCCACTGACACTCCTTCTCCCCTATATTTCAAAAGAGGGAGCTGCACAGAGCACTTTTGTCCTTGGCTGGCATGTCATTACAGAAACACCGTGTCCTGCTCCCTCTACCAGGATCTGATGGTGCTATTTAAAGCTTCAGGGTGAGGTGACTCAGCCAAGCACACTGCGAATACTTTGATCAACTCATTTGGAAAGTAGAGATAAAATCCTGCTCATGAACCTTGAAATGTGACTGGAAGCCATCGAGGCCACCCAGCAGCACCCCACCCTGCTACCAAACCCTTGCCAGGTAAACACAATACAGAGCCCTTCTGCAATCCAAAGAATTTTAACATTGAAATGTAACCATAGGTGGCTTTAGTAGGCTACAAATTGTAAACGCTGTACACTTACATACACTGAGAAATTTGACACACTTGTACATTATTAAGCACGTTAGAAATTAGTCAGAGAAGGGGCAAAATAGAAAACATGGATTATGAATGGTTAAATTATGAGTGGAAAGCAATTAAAAATATAACCGACTTTTTTCACTAGTATGGTTATGTATTCAAAATCAGTATTCTTAAGAAGTCAATCATCATTCATAATAGGTAATCTGGGAGAATCAAAATCTTGTATTAAGAATTTGTATTCTCACTTTCCAACCTAATCTTTTCGAATTCCTACAGAGTAAGAAAAAAGAGAATCATGCATATGTTAAGTAAGCTTTACTTATTTTGAGAGATTTGTCACATGTAAATATCACCTGTTGGTACTATTTTTATTAATGTTTTCAATATTACTTTGGCTAATAAAACAGGTACCTATGAAGAATTAGGGAAATTCTACCATCTATTAGTAACTGAGAAGTGTATGCTCCAGGAGAAACATAGAATAACTCATTTGGTCTGTAAAGTATTAGTGTGTTTTGTGTTATTAATTCAACCTAGAACATGGGTTACCTGCGAGGAACTTAATAAAAATGAGCTTATTTGTGCGTTTGGAAAGAAATACTCTTGCACACTCACATTACTCTGACTGCGTGATGCAGGCTTGCACGGGTTTTGGTCTCATGACACTATTTCTTGACTGGGTTTTTTGCAAATGAACAAGTAAAGCATCTTAACCCTAGGGAACAAATCAGGCAGTGATGCACTCAAGAGCAGCTGGAGGATCTTTGCTGTGGGTGCAAGCAAAGTGCTCCTCCATCCCTTCCCTACTGGGAACAGTGACAGAAGCCTAGGTTAGGCAACCTCTCATCACGGCACCTCTGGCCCAATGGGCAAATTGTGCCATGTATATGCATGTCAGTGCTGGGTTTGGTGCAGAGCCAGTCCAAGAGAAACTACAGCTCAGGAGGCACAGGTCCTCCTGCAGCAGCTTGCCATGCAGAAGGACGTACTTGCTATATCAAACCTTCCCAGAGCTTCCAGGGTTCTCCACTGGTCTACAAATTTCTTGTCTTTTTCACAGATGGCACAAGGCTCGCAGCAACGGTATAGGTAACATAAATGTTTGCTATCTCAAGAGGAAAAAAAAATAACATTCCTGGAGCAGGATATATCCTGTTTAGGTGCCCTACTGCAAAACAGAAAATATTCCTTCTTGCATCAAGACCATGTAAAGTCCTTTTTCTCCCATGTGGGTGCCTCCTAGTTCCGCAGGTGATGAGCTCATGCGAGACCCAGCCAACAGCGCGGGCAGGCAGAGCTGATGAGTTCAAGGGCTTGTACATCCTTGCTCCGGTTTTGAGGGGCATTAAGCCAGCAGAGTGTTGTTCTGTTTAGCTTGTATTTCTAGTCACTGTGCTGCTACCGCTCACACCACGAGTGGGAAGAGGGACGGGTAGCCAAGAAGCAGTGAGGAAGTGCAGAGCGGAGCTTGGTGGCCAAGCAGTGGCAATACTCTTTTGCTTTCTCAGTTGATCTGGTACCCACGGTCTGTGCCTCCTCTGCCTCTGCCCAAAGTCACCCTTAGACATGATCTGTGCCCACAGGATGACACATGACATGTGCCTAAACACTTGCCTACAATGTGCCACAGTCCCAGTCACAAACCTGGCCGGCAGGCTGCTCCTTCCCTCACCACCACCTCACAAACACAAAGCACAAGTCATGTTAATAAAATATGCTTTTAATGTGGTCTGCCCTGGACATGTTAGACTTAAACATTTCAAACTCTTTCTTAAGGCAACTAGCACCACGCTCATCCTCATCTTCGTACTTTCTTCCTCATGACTGCCCATCTTCTGTGGGATACAATGGATTGTACTCCACTGTCATAGCTGAATTGCAATGTATTGCTGCAGTGAAATTCTTTGGATAAAAAAGTTTCTCTTCAGTGTCTTCTTTGTTCATCTGAGATTGCCATCAAGTGAGGTTGATCAGGAATCCTTTGAAGGCTGCTGGCCATTCATAAGGGAGCTTCAATCTTTTGGTAGATTAAAGGAACAAAAGCATCCTCCCTTGTCTGACATTATCTCCTTTTCTGCCTTTTCCGTGCCACTGCTGTGTGCAAGGCCTGAATAATAAGGTCCTCATTATTCAGGATGTTGTATTCTCCCAGCTGAACCAGACGGTCATATGCCTTCTCAGTGTATTGGACTGAATATGTTGAATAAGGGGAACAGCAGCCGTAAAGATCAACTTTGCCATCTTCCATCTCTGACTCTAAGCGCTTCTGACCTAGGAGGAAGGGGAGACAAATCACCGCTGAAAGCTGGGAATTACTCTGGTCATAAGCAAGCAAACTCTTAACAGAGCAGGGAAAGGAGATGTCTCTCCACAGAGAGAGTTTATAATCTAAATTACTCTTGTGGGGTTTTAAAATCATTTTTTAAACAATTAATTTTTTTTTTCAAACTGACAACTCAGTCCCTGGCTCAGGTGGATATCAGCTGCTTCACATAATGAGGGGAGAAAACTGGTGGGTTTTTTCTGTTACGTGGGTCTACACTGCAGTTCTAAACTGTGCCTGTGGCTTACCTAAGTACCTCAAAGTTACCTGCAAACTAACTAGCTTGGGGATTGAAACAGGACCCCCATGACAGCAAATCTGACTTGGTAAAACAACCAGCTTTAAGCAACAGAGAGGTTTGATGTACTGAAATGAGCCAGCAGTGAAGTTTAAGTGTTGGAGCATTAAATATATTCCCTTTAATTGGGAGTTGTAGTTGTGGATGCCCCATCCCTGGAAGTGTTCAAGACCAGGCTGGAGGGGGCTTTGAGTAACCTGGTCTAGGGAGAGGGTGTCCCTGCCTGTGGCAGGGGTTTGGAGGTAGGTCCCTTCCAACCCAAACCGTTCTGTCATTCTGTGCTTTAACAGGCTGGCCATGATGTCAACCTTTTCCTGACACGCTTGATTACTTACCTGGTGCTTTGTATTTTTGGAATGTATCATTAATTAGTGGGAAAAATATCAGTACTGGTGCTCCTGGAGTCTCAGCTCCGTCAAAGAGGTAACATTCCTTCAGGTTTTTCCTGTCTTCTTCACTTAAATCCACTCTGGGAAAAAGGATTCCCTGCTCTGAGCAGTACTTGCAAGTCTGGTCCAGAGCCTGGATCAATGAACGGAACAGCATGAAGACCTAAAGAGGATTTCAGGGCCCAGGATTTCTTAGAGTCCAGTGAGAAAGGGGGCATTTTCCAAGCTGTGTGAAAGTTCTGAAACATCTATTGGAAAGCACTATGTCAATGGAGAGGTTTATTGCTTTCCCTGAGTTCTTAGCACAAAACAGTTGTATCATACGAGAAAAACAAATGTACAGCCTATAGATGAAGTATCACGCTGCAGCATTGAGCTAAAAATGCTAGTGGTTAAGACTTTTAGCAAGAGCAATATAGAAAGCACCTAAGTGTTAAAAACTTCCAGGTATGCTGCTGCTGAAGAAGAAATGGAGACTGCTTCAATTCCTCTCACCTGTATCTGGGATCCTGCACTGTAGTTTAAATGCAGGATGACGTCCACCTTTCTCTCTGGTTTTAGAAGTGGCATGACGCTTGTATTGATGAAAAATCCCGTATCTACTAGAGAGAGGAATTCCTCCGATTGTGTCAGCTGGTTGGGAAAGGTGTCTAACACAGTATCTAAAAGGAAAAATATTTCTTGCTGTAAGTGCAATAGTGCAAAACTGGTTAGCCTGTTTTCAACTCTTACACCATGACCACAGAGTCCTAACTGGTTACTCTTTTTGGAGAAGGGGGATTTGCTGTATCCCTTCTCCTCTGCCCTCCTAACCTCCAGCCCTATGCAGTTTTGGACCTGCAGTGGCAACATTCATGAAGGGGGTTTCTTGTGCCTCCCCAGTACGTGTATCTTCAAAGAGAAAAAGGAAGGACCACCATCAGGACCTGATGCCCCTGCCTCAGGAGGCGTGTGCCACCAGCAAACCATCGGCACAGAGCTTAACACCACACCATGCTACATCCCGGTGTCCCACAACTGATTGATCTAATAGTGATTTTGCCCAGCCATGGCCTCTAACCTTGGAGAATGGGTTTAATATCAGCTCTGTGTTTCGTTTCGTTCTGCTTGTTTGTCCTCTCCCCAGGCACACAGGTCCTCTGTTACCTTTCCATCTGCAGAAGTGCTTGTTCTCCAGGTAGTCATTATGCATCTGGAAACCCTTTAGGAAGTTGTGCTCCTGGGCAACACTGAGGCGGTCGGTGAGGGCGCCGCGAAGAGCACTGCCCAGGGGGCCGGGAGGGGTGAACAAGCGAGTCCTCAGCTCGTGCGGCTTCAGCGGTAGGAGGGGTTCCTCCTCTGCACAGGGAAAAGCTATTACATTCTACCTGCCTAGAGCAAGGTCATCCCCGAGATGTCAAAGTTAAATAGTAAAAATCAGTGTTTTCTTTATTTAAAAGGTCTGGGATGAATTTACTTGATGAGCACAAGTGACCAAATGAAAAAGAAAATAAACTGCTACTCTTACCAGCCGAATACCATTTCCTTACGCGGTCAAGGCGTGGATAAAAAACAAGACCCAGTATCAGGCAGCAACAAAAATCTGTACCAGACATTGTGGAGCATTTGTGTAACAGTCTTAATGCAAGCTTTGGAAAAGGATAACTGTTGTACTTATTTGTACAACAGTAGCTCCTATTTAACACAGTCAAGATCTTTTTGCTTTATTAATCATTTACAGATCAATCTTATTTCTGGACATTTTACTGATCTGCCACATCAGTGCTGAACCCTCAGTGAGGGCATAGATCACAGGACTGGAGATTTTTACATTATCCAATTATGCTTTGCAGTATGTGAATTTGAATCCAATTCTTTCTGGGAAGGCAATGTGGCATTTGAAGAAACACTCCAAGAAATGCCAATTATACAGTGCACATCTCACATAGCAAATGGTGTGTGATGGTTTGTCTAATATTGACTCTATTTAACAACAAATATACAGTAAGGAAGAAGTATGATAATTTACCTATATTGTCAATTTTATCCCAGGTCCACCTGTGCCAGAAATCTTCTGATGAATGGGACAAATTCCAGATATATAACACATTCAGGGAAAATAAACTACTCCACATGCCTGTAAAAGGAAAGAGTTTTCTAACTCAAACATTCACACATCATGAATTGCAAAACTGTTATCATGAGATTAAATTTGTGAGGTTTATGCTTTTCTTTGGTTTTAAATGGATGATATGTCATTCTTATTTGGCTACTGTTTTTTAAACTTTATTTTAGTATACAGTTTTTGTCTTATGGTACTTAGGGCTGGATATATATTTTAACGAGTGGTGAGATTTTTGTGAATTAATATGATTTAAGAAGCCTAGGTTTTCAGAAAATGAAACAAGTAGCACAAGGCTCGTATAAAAGGAAAGAATGAAGGTTTGTAATCTGAGAGATTTGATGGAGAACTATATTGGTAAGGGGCTAACTACAATGTGATCTCACAGCTTCTGCATGCCATAGAATCATAGAATGGTTTAGGTTGGAAGGGACTTTAACAATCATCTACTTCCACCCCCCCTGCCATGGGAATAAGCCTGTTACCACACCCAGGGATCAGTTTTTGACCATGCATTTTAGAGCTTGAGAAATAATTTCTTTGGTTATCCCTTAGAGCCCAAGTTCTCACTGGTTTTTGTTTGAGGAAGTGCAAATGTATTCATGTCCAGCACAGGCTTAGACTAAAAGAGTTCAGTGTGTCCCTCACTCTGAGTGAAGTGGCCAGTTGAAAAGAAGTTTGCATCTCAAACCAGTCACAAATTTCCAGCTTGTCTCTTTGTCTGGAAAACACGTATCCATGCTCCACTTCAGTCAACAGCAAAAATGCTTCTGGATAGGACTACGTTGTTTTTCCCCCAGACTTGCCCAGGCAATGTGGAAAGTGGAGCCAGTTGCGTGTGGCCAAAGCAGACGCTCTGGAGGGGGAAAGCTGGCATGCTCAAGTACACCCTGATGCAGTGGAAAATCAGCACGGAGGCTCTTGTAAACTGTTTATAGGAAGCACACAAATTACTGACCACCTGTGAGACGGGCAAGAGGCTCTGGAGTTCACCCTTCTGGAGTAGCATCAGCAGAGCCGTGGATTCCCAGAGACCTGAGTTTTATGGTTGGACTGGAAGCGATACTATATTTTTATTCAAAACTAGCTTTAAAAATTAAAAGAACAATTTGTCTGTCACTGAATTTTCTTTTTCACAGTAAACCAAATCCATTATAATAAGTATTAATCCACCTTTCTGGTGAAACTATGCTGTTAGTCATGCACCAGTGCATTATTAGTGCTAGGTTTATATATCTCACAATCAAAAAAATAAATTTTAAAAAATCAGATGTTTTTAAGACAATTGTCTACCTTCTAAGAAGCAGATCCTGGATTCAGGGACCTTCTTCATCAACCGACCCATGAAGAACTCACTGCCAAAATCCTCAGCGCGAACAAAAGCCCCATATTTTTGCAATCCCACCTCATAGGGGGTGAACTCCACCCATTCTGTGAAAAGGAACACAAAGAAGAGAACAATGTTTTATTACAACTATCATGGAGTTATGATAGGAGAATGAAAGGAGTTAAAAATGAAAATATTTTCTGTAGTTAGGTCTAGTATTGGAGACTAATATCAATGAGTTATAAGCATGAACGTGAAAAGTCTTTGGAATATTTTTGAGTCTGTTGCATAAATAGTCAAACTTTTACCTGACCAGAAGGATATTACACAAACACACATCAGCTGAGGTTCTATTCTTTAAATGAGAGGGCTTTTTTTTAGACTATCTAAAAATACTGTCACAGGGTTTACCAGCTTAAAGAAAAAGACAAATGACTCTCAGAAGTCTCATAATTACCTTTGAAATCCAGAGTGCTATAGTTGTTCTTGACGTTGACTGCAGTATAGATAGGCAATGGGTTCTGACCACGATCAATGGCCCGTTGCTGATCAGAGAGTCTGTGGTTGTCTTTCTGTGATTCCAGAAATATGGTTACACTGAGAGGAAAACTAACACAGGAATGTTTTCTCTGCATCTGAGCTTGTAGGGCAGAAAAATGCCCTCTAATGCCTCTAATGTATAATGTGTGCTGGGCTTAAATTCTGAAATGTTCCATATTTTTCAAAGTTCCTGTAAAAGTTTTGTTACTGAAATATCTGCAGGCATCCAATCTGATGACAGATTTTTTTATGACCCATTAGGATGAATATAGAAGGAAATGATGAGGAGCAGAGAGCAATACTTTTGGTATAAACCAGTTTAACATGTTATGCTGCAAGTTTATGTGAGATCTTTAACACATTTCAAAAATCTGGAGGTCCATTTGTTAATACTTCTCATGGAAATTAAGATAACGTCTGTAATTTTGCTATTTCTCAATAAAATACTTGCAGAATATGCCAAAATTCTTAAAATACAATATTTTTTCAAAATGTTAATCTTCAAGTTTTCTCAGAAAAACATATCCAAAATCTCACAAGCAAGAATGCAGATTTCCACCATGGTTGGATATCTATAAGGCTGCCACCAAATGTTTTGGAAATGGCTGTATATTTGCATACGCACAGTCTTGTAACAAACTACTTTTCTCAGAACAAACAGGAAACTATCTTCTCCAGAAATTAATTTTCAGAAAATCGTAAGCCACTGTAAATGCTGCTTTATGACATACTGTACCCCATCATGTAACAAAGATTCCAGGACAAGCCCCCAGAGATCTATAAAAGATGTTTTGCGGCCCTCTCTTTTCCGTTGACATAGCTGCTTTTTGTAATACTTCAGATACTCCCAGGAAAGGGAATTTATTTTGCATTTTGTCATGTGTTTTCGAGCCTCACTGATTTGCTTGTCGAGATCCTTTTGTGACCAGTCAGCATCCCTGTACAAGTTTGACATGGTCCTAGAGAGAGGAAATATATATTTAAGAGGGAAAAAAACACACCAAGGTTTAAATTAGACAGTGGCTATGTTTTATGTTTCTATTTTAAGTTCTGGATTTGAAATTAAGTAAACAGTTCATGTTTTCATTTCCATAAGAAACTATCAGGTTCCCACTGAAGTCATAGCCATTGTCCCTGTCAAAATGGCTTAAGCAATTTGTTTTCATGCTGTTGCAAATTATGTGACCTTCCCCCATGAAAAGACTTTAATCTGTCCATTTTTGGATGAAGATAAAGAAACTAGGGGTACTGAGAAGGTATTATGGGTAGACTACTGCATGTCAGCCCCAGCCTACTTCAGTGCATTGGTGTCAACAGGAAGACTCCAGCCAAGAGCTGCCCAGTCCTACTTACCATGTAGTACCAGACAAGCCAGTCAGGTACGTGGCACAGTCCAAGACATTGAGTTTCTTGAGCCCCCGCAGGCTGCCATATAGCGCAGTCAAAGACCTCATCCCTCCTCCGGTAGTCATGATGGCCACCACTGGGGTCTGTGCGACACACGAGCAGAAAGGGCTGGTGCCAAACGAACTGCGGCTGACAGCGGCTCTCAGCCGAGACCTCCTACTACACAAAGCCTGACACCACCACACGTGCCCAGACACCCACTTCTTTCCGAATGATTTCTACTGAAACATAAGCTACTGTTTATTTCATAAAGGAGAACAGGAATAAAAGTAACGACAATTTTTCCTCAGGTAACTGACATTTGTCTCCTATGTGCTCAGTACAGATGTTTGGTAAAAAACAAATGAAAAGTGCATTAACTCAAACCAAAATATACAGTAAAAGAGAAAAAAATCAGTTGTAAAGGCAGGAATTAAAAAAAAAACCCTCCCAGGTCAAAGAGAGGCGGAAGGATTATCAATGAGGATAACAATGGTAGTGTAAATACTGTGGAAGAAGCCATTTCTATATAAGGAATATGCAGACTGCCTTGCAATGAAAATGTATCAGGAGAAGAGTTAAATGCAGGACAGCAACTATAAAGGACACAAATGGCAGGGTGAGATTAGAGGTATGGGGCAGTATTCGATGTGAAAATAAGTTTAAAGATGAGGAAAGGCCAGAAAAAATAGCTAAATGGGAAGAAAAAGAGGTCATACTATGCAGTTATGCCCCCACTGCTAAGAATTCATTAGATGTTTTGAATATGTGCCCTACAGACCTCATGGTCCAGCAGATCCTTTTCCAGCTGCAGGACCTTCTTCAGAGCAGGAGCGACGTACTTCTGCCTTTTGCATAGAAAGTCTTGCTCCTGAACACAGAGGTCAAACCCTAAACGCACATCAAGGTGGTCTGGGCTGGAGGAGATCAGGAAAAAAGGATGTTTTGTTTTATTATTGATAGACAAGCTCAGAGGAATCAACCTGATACACCACCTTTACAGGAGAAGCCTTTCCTACACTCCCAAGCAGATAAGCGTCACATGAAGGAATGATGGAAAGAGGGACGGCCAAATTTCTGAAGAGGGACGGCTAAAAGCTGCCCAGGGAGGTGGTGGAAAACTTAAAGACAGACATTCCTGCAGGTAATTTCTGAGATATCTGTGGTCTGGATTCCCTCATACTTTAGTCTGCACTGAGACCTGTAGGAAAAACTTCTCATGTTTGTCTTGAAGCAGGCAGCAAAGTTTACCTACTTTATGATCAATAGCACCAGGTGATCAGATTGCAGTCTTACACAGGGCTAAAGAAAAAGGTAAAGACTGTGCTGAGCATAACACCAACAAGCTGCCCAGGGAGGTGGTGGAGTCTCCGTCTCTGGAGACATTCAAAACCCGCCTGGACGCGTTCCTGTGCAACCTGCTCTAAGGTGGCCCTGCTCTGGCCAGGGGGGTTGGACTAGATGATCTACTAAGGTCCCTTCCAACCCTAGGATTCTATTCTAGCATAAATGGCTTGTAATACCGTCTCTTCTATTTTATGCATCTTTTTCATGTCTCAGTATGGATTATCTACACGTATTTTTAATTTTACACATATAGTTTGCTTCCAGCTCATGGGAATTCCACATCACTTGGTCACACAGCCTACTGTCCTCTTGTGAGTGCCTCCTCCCCAGCAAAGAGCAAAGGGTGAGATGAGTTCAGCTAAGGACAAGTTAGCCTCCAAGAGTGGGCAAGTCTCTTACCAGTCTTCTGCCTTCGCATATAAATCAAATCCTTTATCCTGGAAAGAAAGAATGCAAACAGTGTGAGTGTGACAACCTGCTTTAGCACTCCTCCCCTGCAGCCCCAGGAGGAATTTTAGCTTGTGCTGTCCTAGCAATGCGGCTGCAAATCAGGAGCTCTGAATGTTACCACAGTGTATGTGAATTGACTGCAGTGGTTTATTGTCAGGGAAGTTGTTCAGTAATTCCCAATGTTTCCTAGTGAATGTAACATCTGAGGACAGGTGTTGTTTATAGAGGAAAGTAATGATAATATATACTTTACCCATCCCTAATAACATTACCTCTCTAGGGCAGCCAGCCAGGCTGCAGCCACTATTACTGTACACAGCAGCATTTGCTCCTCCCTTTCCATGGCTTATACACCACAACCGCTGTGACCTTTCTATTCTATATAAATTTTTTGTAACCATGGATCTAAAACTGCTTTGCAAAGCATGGTCAGCATCAGCAAGAGTCCGGCACTACCTCAGTTAGTTCAGGTGCCCTACTGGTATGTTAGAAGAAAAGCAGAGCCTCAAAATTTAGTATGAAATCAGATCAGGATGGAGTAACAAGGATCCCCTGTATTCCCACTCACCTCTGCTAAGATCATGCTTTTTCCACTTGGAAAGGAATGAAGTTCCAAGTTTGAAGAGCCTGTATCAAATACATGGGAGCGCTGAAAAAATACAAACATATCCAAGTTTATATCGTAAGGAATGTCACTCTCTTTCCACAATGCAAATTAATTGTACTATTTGTGGTGCATGTTAGTTTACATGCCATTATTATGTTTAATAAGATCCAGTTATAACATACAAAGTAGGGAGGTTGTTTCTTCCCTGGTAGCGTAACATCCAGCGTTGGGTGCTTGTATCTGGCATAGTGGAATTTGACAGGAGAGGAAGAGCTGAAGGCCAGATCAGACTCCAACATAATGTCTTGGGTGCCCTCATAAGAGCCTTGCACTTTAAAGGAGAATTCTTTCTCTAAGGAAGTGATAGAAAAGCAGACACAGAGTCGTTTGCTCATCAAAATTGAAAACAAAACTTCTTACAGAGTCTATCACAGGGCTGGTCTCATGTTTCATTTTTGTTAGTTGGTTTTTTATTCATTCTTTCATTAAGCCAACTGCCTTCATAATATCAACACATCATGATTTTAAAATAGCTGTTAAAGAAATAACCTCACTTGGTAAAGATTTCTTCTTTTTCTTCTTCTTCTCAACCACCTGGACTTCCAAGCAGCAGATTTTGCGAGACTGTAAGAGACATGAATAATAAAATACTTCATGTCAGGGAATTTCCAATCTGAGATTCTGTGTCCTAGTCTAAGCTCCTACTGATGATGATACAAATGCCATAGAGGCAGTGCACTTTGTCCCAAGGAAAATATTTTCTCTCAACCACGACCTTGATTTCAGATGTTGGCTAGAACAGGAGGATTCTCTGAGACACTGGACGCAGCCAGGGCAAGGCTGGGGGTGCAGCATAGATGAACAGGGCTTGCAGGAGGGAGAAGGTAAGGGCAAAGTGAAAAACTGCACCCCCAGGATCCCAAAAGAGATGCAGAGGACTGATTTAAATGAACATAATGAGGAAATAAAGCTAATAAATGAGCAAATGGCATAGTTGGAAAGTCTGCAGGAAATGATGTGTGTTTGGGATGAGAAAAACCCCATTACAGGAATTCATGAGGAGTGATGCCTAAGGGAGAGTTCACTGCTGCACCGACGTCTCAGACCTAAACCACTTCCATATGTTGCCTTTGCAACACCAGAGGGTTGCGAGCATGGGGATGCTCCCTGTTGTTCCAGCCCCAGCCTCTCCACAGGTGACATCCACAAGGATATGTCATGAGGCAGATGATGAAGTGGGAAATCACAGTGTTTCAGTCAAAGGGTATGTTGGCCTGAAGACTGTGAATCAAGTGAAACAAGTGTGGCAACAGGACAAGAAAGATGACAAAGCATGACACTCACCACTAGTGCTCCATTAGTAATGATGGTTTCAGGAGGGCCTGAACTAGGAAACAGAAAGAAAAATACATTCTTAATAACTCAGTATAATTACAGTGTAATTAATGAACCACACCCTTCTGATTTTCCTCTTGCTTATTTTTAGCTGCGTATTGGAATTGAACAAAAAGTCCCAGGAGACTTGTGGTACAAGTTTCCTCTCCTACTCTACTCTGTCAAGGCACAATTGTCATCCTACCGGCTCATCCAGACCTGGAGCTCAGCAAAAAAAAAAGAAGGTACTACAGGGGCAAACTGCATAGTGATCCTATCCTGAGCCCCAAGCTGAGGTTGCAGATGGTTTCAAGGAATCAATTTTTTTTTTAAATTGCAGTTTGTTGGAGGATGGGACAGAAAGAGCTCTAGATCAGCAATCCAGTGTGTTATTCCATATTGTGCTTTGAAGGGAGGCGAACCCTTGAAGACAAACCTGTAACAGAATAGAAGTCCTGGTATTCTGGTCTTCAATAGTATTCATTACACTAGGCAAAGAAAAGATTTTAGAGTCTACCTAAAGTTCATGGAAGGTCATTCTGTCACAGACCAACTCATCACACAGCTCATAGCACAAGTTACTCCAGAAACCATGTTCATCAGCAGCATTGTCAAGAAATGATGCACTCTGGACAATTATACCAGATTATTTCAGGCTTCTGAATTGCTGTTTCTTTTTGCTGCAGTTTATGTTGCACTTCATGTTTACTCACATATTATCCAATGCAAATCCCACCTCAAGCTCCTCTTGTCTCTGGAAAATAAAGAAAGGAAAATGTTTTTGGCACTAGTCTGCTGGCAGCTCTCATAATGCACGTTCTCATTCTTGCAATATAGGTGTGCAAGCACTATTTGTGACTGCCAGAGCGTTCAAACCAGAGGCATCCGGCCCCTCACATCTGTGTGTCTTGAGCCTCAGGTTTCTTTATCGATAGGAAGATTCCGGATGCCTGTGGTAGTAGTTTTTAACAAAGAAAGCAGTTGGCTTGTCTGCTTCTGTTGGGGCACAAGGGACAGACCCAGGCGGAGATGCTGTCTCATACTGAGTCTGCCAGCAAAGAGAAAGAGGGTCTGCTGAGGGGAGCAGCCAAACCCTTCTGGTGCAAGTGGGGGAAATGGTGACAGACAAGGCAGCTGTGGAAGAGGACATCTGCTTTGCTTGGCAGTGTGTTGAGGGCATTGGGGCAGAGGTACATCTGACATTAAGGCCTGGTCTGTGGGGTGGTGGAGAAGAATATAACCCCTAGGTGGAAGAAGGCACAGGAGAGGGGAAAACAAAGGTAGGGACAGAAAGGATGATGAACAGAGAAGTGAGATCATGCCGTAGGTTACCTAGTGGCTCAAATTACCTATTGCATTAAAGACACCAAAAAGTTATTAATATAGGACACAAAAAACCCACAAAGGTCTGAAGAGTATGAGCTCCAACTACTGTAGCTGTGCAAATACAGTAATGAATTGGATGTGGCACCTGTAACCACTCCGACACTAATGAGCTAGGTTACAGATAGCCAAATGTTTCGATTTTACCGAGTGCTAGTTCAAGTCCACACATTACTCCTCTGGTATTTTGCAAGGAAAGAAATGGTCAAATAAGGCATTTAAAGATAATGAACTGCAGAGTGGAGTTTGGGTGTATGTAGATAAGGTAATTAATCAACTGAATGGTGCATGACAGATGCACAAGAGACTGGGAGGGAACTGGAAAAGGAGAAGGAGGGACAGAACATACCAGGAGGTGGGATGTGTGACTATCAGAGCCTCCCTGGACATTCAAAATAGGACTACTTCTCATTGCCAAGCTGAGTGGCATAACTTAGACACCTTATTTAAACACCCATGCCACAGTCCATAATTAGCAACTAGTCTGGTTCAACACTTGGTTTGATCATAGAGTTATTACTTCCTAATTACTAGGTTAAGTAACAAGTTATGACAAAAAGCATCATGTACTGGCGTGGACACACTTCTCACTCCTCAATGGGGGCAGGCTCAGCAAAGTGACAATTTTGCAAAAACACCTGAAGTTTGAGAGCCTCTGTGGTCAACCCTTCAGTGTGCTTAAAGATCCATGTGCAAAGAGGCTTTCCCATGTCAGAGTGAAAAACCACTCCCTTTTATGTGGCTGGGCAGTCCATACACAAGAAGGAAAAGAAGAAAGATTTTGCAAATAACATTTTAAACAGAAAAGCAGACAAACATGTTCTTGCCAACATAGTCCATTTCTTGTTTCAGACCTCACCTGTGAATCGCACTTGAATTGCATAAAGACTTGCTCTCCCAGGGAAAGTTTGGCTATATCAAAGTACACCGTGAAGAGGTGGTCATCTTGAGTAATCACATCCTTATCATAGAGCGCCAGCTCCAGCACATTCTGTGAAGGGAAGAGAAGGACTTTAGAAATGTGTCAGGTTTCTTTCAAAGCAGGGGATCCTGGGGACAGCTTCTTTAGTCAGCTTTTGTGAAGTGGCCACTCCTCACAAAAGCTGACTAAAAAAAGCTGACCCAAGAAAATAAAGTTTACTGTCCCAGAAAGTAAAGAAAGAGAGCAGGAAGGGAAGGCGGTGGAGGGGAAATGAACTCTATATAGGCACCTGCCTATGAGGAGGAATGAGGGGATTTCACAGGTCATATTCTCAAAGGTCATATTCTACCCATGGCTGAGATAGATACTTGTCTTTCATGGCACTGAAAAACACCATAAGGATATGTGTTACTCTCACGTATTTCTGCATCTTTCCTTGCCTCTTGAGAAAATTACTTATATCCCCTTTGCAAAAGGGTAAAACCTGGCAGTTGCTCCCTAGGTCACAGTTAACAGGGAAGTCCCAGCTCAGTACCTTGACCTGACTCTGGATCCTGAAGTAGAAGGTTTCGTTCCAAACCGGATCTTTGCAATTTTTGATGGTTTTAGTCTGAAATTTGTCAGTTGAAGCAGTTGGCAGCCACAGGCTCACATAGCAATCAGTCTGGCTTACTGTATGTTAAAAACCACAAACACATCTAACATGAAGATTTGCTCTAGAAGAAAGAATGAGTTGAAAAACATGAAGCTTTGCTTTCAAAGAGAGAGACTATGATACATGATGACATATTTGTCCAAAATAAACACTACAATTTACGTACTAGGAATGGAGAAAAAAGAAGAGGGCCATGATTATTCTCTGAATAAATATGATTAGAGATATAATATATATATTAGAAACAAAGTGGTTTCTCCCCCTTCTATCTCATCAAGCAATTAGTTTAGCCCAGAAGAAAATAATTTGGGAAAACACAGCACCCTATATCTGCAAAGATTAAGGAAACAAAGTGATAGCTTCTATTTTAGCCAGACAAAACACTAGAAAAAACCCCTAAAACATAGAAAAAGTGCTTCTTGATTTCTGCATAAGCAAAGCTATAATCTTCTATTATATTTCAGTTGCAGGCCACCGGAAGTGAACCTACAAAATGTAACACCACCTAGCAGGTTGGTTAGCTTTTACATAGGGAATCAGGGAAGGGTAATTTGGATTACTTAGCTTTGAGAAAGCTTTAAGCACAAGCTAAATTTGAGACAAGGCCACTCCATTTTTCAGTATTTGATCCATTATCTCAACCAGCTTGTGCCCTTTGTTACATGGATATACTCCAGAGGAAAACACAGGAGATCTTTCCAGACTTCTTGCTTTCAGTGGACTGCAGAGCTTTCCTTGCTCCCTGTGGGGATGCAGAGAAATATGTGCAATGGGTACAACTGTGACCTTATAGAGTCACCTCTGCACAGAACAAGGCTGATGCAAAGAAGAGCAGCATGCTATGCTCATTGCTGACATCAAGATGCCAGTGAGGGGGCTTTATCCATCCACGGAAGAAATCTAGAAAGCACTTTTTCTTGGAGCAGGACCAGCTAGTACCCCATGAAGGTTAAGGAACCCATACAGAGTACTGCAGATACTTACAGACGTCTGCTTGGTGGATATTTCTTGCTCTTATGACTCTTACAGTCAGCAAGTAACACAGAGATGATTCTATCTGCAGGGAAAAAAACCCGCGAACACAGAAGACAGGAACAAATGTTAATGATGAATAGCATATTTAGAAGACAGAAATGATCAGGAGAGAGAAATACTCAAACCATGAACAACTTAGTTGAATTTCTCTATATGACTATGAAATGGCCAATACATTTATTTTCCTACTAATATCTAAATCAAGTTCTAGACTGAAAGGCTTCTCTACTTGTATAGCATGATAATTGGATTTGGATATATGGATTTGTATGATTATAGAGAGTTTATTTGTTTTCTAATTAAAATCTAGCTGCATAAAGCGGTGAGGTTCGGACTCAGCTTGGGAGAGGATTTACTTGCTACATTTTCAAGGTAGAATATAAAAAGCTGCCTTAGGCTTTTTGGAAGTGATAAAATTATCATTGCGGGAATCACCTCACATCCTGTTATTATGTATGTTCAGTCTTCTGGGCTATGGGATATGATCTTCTCATGTTCCTACTCTTTTAAATGTGCAGTGCTCCCCAGAGTTAAATGCTGACCTCTGTTGCCCACGCTGCTTTTAATGTCAGAGCCAGAGATCTCTGCCTTGCGCTTACACCATGCTACTCACTATACAAGTGTTTTTCATTTACAGTGACCTAACTGCTCCTCTTCAGCTGAGCTCAACTCTGACTTTTTCTTGTGATTTTTTTTCAAGTTACATTTTTCTCTAGTTTTGAACCAGGTAAACACTTTATGTCTGGAGTTCCTTTGCACTGTTTTGCGTAAGAACCGCCAACAAACTGTTTTACACCTGATGAGAAATTGCTATTTGTTTCCTTACGTTTCATTCTTTCATATTAGCCCATGTCTCCCACAACGCCTCATGCTTGCCTTCATGGCCTCTCATATTGCTGTTCTGGTCTCGTGTTGGAGCCCAAATGCTATTTTCATCCTTACATATCCCTTCTTTTACCATAAAATAAACAAATTAATAACATTAATCTCCATTTCCAACTAACCTTTTATTTCTAGAGTCATGGAAAGGGGGAAATGACACAATGTGTTGGAACAGAAATCAGCAAGAAAGTTTTGCTCCAAAAGTTCTAAAATACAGAAGTCATTTAGTACAACTACAGGGACATAGACAAGTAATGACACCTCCTTCTTACTCCACCTATACTGCAAAATGACTATAAAAGGACCATTGCCAGTCCTGAAGTGGCATTAGCATGGCACTGACCTCATTAGTCCCACTGAGAAGGAGACATGACACAGGCACTACAGGAAAGGAGAGCAGGACTTTTGCTCTAGTTGGCCCTGAGCAAAACAATTTGGTATGCACTATGTTAATAATGTGCCGTTCTTACCATCTGTAAAAAGACAAGTACATCAGTGCTTACAGGCTCGACGCAATCTAACTTCGTGTGATGTCTCTCATGTTAAACCTGAGTGTGTTAAAGCATGAGACCAGGGCTAATAAATATATGTTGTCCAGACTGGGGGCAGTTCTCAAGTAGGCTAATGAAGAACCAGGTAAAAGTAACCTTGAGGTAACCAAAGCAACTCATCCTAGGAAGAGGCATCAATGGCATTTGTGCTGTTCGGCTGCACAGCAGGTGAATTAGTGCATAAATCAAGGATGTCTAACCACTGCTAAGAGTCCAAAGAGTAGCTTTGGATGGATAAGACCATCAAAAGCACTTGCATTCGTGCCTAAAACCTAACTCATAAGACACAAAAATGAGGCAGGTACAGGTGCAAAGCAATTACAGAGCCAGTGGCTGGCTTTGGAGAAGGCACTGTCCTCAAGAGCTCAACTTGGTTTCATGGATCAGATCCCCTGGAGCCAGCATCATGGCCTATGCCAATCCCAAAGCATCAAGGAGGGAGTGCAGATTGGACAAAGTACTCCGATATGTAAGTATGCCCAGTCATAACCAGGGAGTCTTGGCTTAGACATCCCAGAGGTATAAATAACAAATGGACAAAATCCTGTCAGTGGAGTGAGTTTTGCCTAAAAAAGCTTGGGAGGTTTGGTTTGTTCCTCTGAACCCGCTGTGATCCTTGCAGTGTAGAGTGTTGCGGTTTAGGGCTTATTTTCTCATC
The DNA here is from genome assembly GCA_013400135.1 of Rhinoptilus africanus. Taxonomy (NCBI): domain Eukaryota; kingdom Metazoa; phylum Chordata; class Aves; order Charadriiformes; family Glareolidae; genus Rhinoptilus; species Rhinoptilus africanus. Next base: position 342,826 of record VXBO01004744.1, read on the forward strand.
TTTGGATTTTCCATTCAACTAATCAACAGAAAGGGTTGACTAGTCCTTAAATCATAAGCACGACAGTTGTTGCTCAGCAACTTAGCTCAACACAGAACAAGGGACAGTTAATAATTATTACTAAATGGCCTCAAGCTAGAGAGAACAAAGTCAAAAAATCTTTTTTCAGCACATCTGATCCTCTCATTTCCTAGAGGAGATTTTGCATAACATATCTGAAGTCTCTTGGAAAATTATTAGTTTTTTTAAAGGCCAGAAGAAGGATTAATCCAGGAAATCAGGTGTCGAAAATCCCCTTCAAGATTGTTCCATACTCATTGTGGGAGTAGGTGGCACAACTTCACAACCATTACTATCTACACTGGCAGTAAACTTGCCCTTGTGCTTTAGCAAGATGTATGAAGCAGAAAGCCAATTCAAATACATCCTTTCAAAGCTATTAGTCTTATTAAAACAGGGTTAATTTCCCTTATGCCAAGGATAGAAAACAGCACTAGGACTTTAATGTGAAGCAAGACTGTGTAAGTGAAGCGATCAAAATGATAAGTGGGACGGTGTTTCACGGAGGGAGCTGGATGGGTTATGGTAGCTAATTAGACTGTTTGGCAGATGCTGAACCCCATCTGTTCTCACCCAGGCTCCACCCCACAGCAAAGTCTCTTACAGTTTTCTTTTCAAATCCTCTTTTGTAGTACCTTTGCAACAGGAGTCCGCTGTTCCCCATCAGGATTCAGCCGCATAATTGCTTCTCCTAGATGATTGCTTTGAGCGATCAGCTCCTGCAAAAAGAACAGCCAACATTACCCCTGGACAAATCATCCTGTCTCTTAAAAGCAGTCCTCATCATGAACGGAGAACTGCAGAACGGCAGCGAAGGGGAGCCCCTGGTCAGTGCTGGCTGTAGAGCCTCGGAAGATATAATGTCCTGTGTCCTGCTGAGTCCAGTGCCCCTGCCCGCGCCATACTTGCCCCAGCAAGCCTGAGAAGAGGCGTAGCAGCCAGGTAAAGTCCACCCATTGCATGACACACGGGGAGGGAAGGCAGCTCCTGGCTCTGTCTGTTAAAGGCACAGCAAACCTGTCTCCCGTAAACACACCCTGTCATTAATCTTTCACCTTGAAGCACATCTTCATGCTCTTTAATACTTATTCTAAGGTTGCACATATCAAGTCTCTAAAAATGAAGAAAACCACCAGATATACAAAGTGCTCCCTTTGTAAATACACTCTTACTCCCCAGGTAGCTTCCACTTCCTTCCTGCGGCTTGTTACCATTTTTAAAAATTCAATAGTAAGGTTTTTCGAAGTTTTCAACAACAATTTTTTTAAAGTTTTCTGTAAGTTGTCTTCATCCTGTGCAGAGTAAATTATAGTCAATGATAGGTCAAGAAAGTAGTACCATCTTTGTGCTATGCGCAGCATAACCGGCTGAGATCCCAGACGCCTTGCTTTGCTCTGTACCCTCCTTACCTGAGACAAAATGCCATCTTGCTCCATTGTGGTCGTTGTCACATACACGTCCAATGTTATCTGCAGCAATGCAATTTCACATCTCCCAGCCACCACAGACGCCAACAGTTTAAATGTCTCATATGCAGGTGAGCAACTATTTTATAAACTGACTCAGAGCCCCACCTCTGCCTGATTTCTTAAACCCAGTTACTCCCCTCCCATTTTCTTATACTAGGAAACTGAACCTTGTGGTCGAATAAGTGGGAAAAAATACATTTGCCTGCACAGTAGGTAGAAGTATGCTGTTTGAGTCACTGGCCAATACTAGCCAATGACAGGTTTATGGCTAATGGTAAGAGAAGGATGCCCTTTTATCTGAACATTGAACTTTCCACTTAGCAAGACCTCAAAGCCTACAGAAATACATACTCTTCAATAAGATGCAGTACATTATCTGTGACAGTAAGCAGACAAGATACAGTAGGTAATGGAAAAAAAGATGGACACCGCTATTGCTTTCAGACTAAACTGGTTCTTGCAAAAGCCGGTGTAAGGGTTTCTGTACCACATGTCCGTGCAACCCCAGGTCTAGGCGTGCAGAGCAGACACACTCATACAGTGGTTTGCATCTACTCAGCCTTGGTCCACCAGGGCTAAGTCTCTCCTCAAGTCATTGTATTCTTCTCCCTTTCTTTTCTATGGCTTGTTATTATTATTTTTGTTTAAAGGAAGAGTCCTGAAGCAATGACTTTCCTTAGCTTAGCTCCACCCCCTGTGAATAACTTCTGCACCACTTTACGGCTCAGACTGGCTGTAATCTAGCTGCATTTAAGTGCCCGTGTCTGACCCAATGAACCCTGCCAGCCAGAGGCAAACTCCGCACCGGCCGCACACTGCCCTCTGCACCATCCTTGGCACACCTGCAAAGCCACTGTTGTTGCAGGACGCCTGTGCCTGCCGCTGCCAGCACCCAACTGACCCCTATGCCATCGAAACCAACACAGCTCCCAACTCACTGGAACAGGATTAAAAAGGGCCATCAAAGACTGTTGTATCATCAGTATCAAACTGCTGAGGGAAGGGAATCCTTTGGCTTCCCTGCTCTTCCGATATATTGTCTACGAGCAAAAAGTTACCAATTTCCTGAGCATTCCTCGAGCTTGCTGATTAAATGTTGCTATCAGCCAGCAGAGCTCCCCTCTGCGCATTCCCATGTGAAATACTATCAACAGTGATCACAGTGAACTTGGTGGAATACATTTTTGCCATAGGCTATGTTATTTCACAACCCCGTGAAGGGTTGTGTCTACATACATGGCATGTTTCCTCCATGTGCCAGCTGCAATTACGTAGCTTGATGAAATGCATTTTTCATTAGGTCACAAAAAAACCTTGGCAGCATCATCATCTTTCAGCCATAGTTAAAGGCAGTGCTTTATTATGACATCTCCTTGGAGGGCTAAGCTACAAAGCAGACTGTCCACCAGGACTGGGGCCTGTGGCCAAAAAGCTCCTGTTTTCACAAATAACATTTACCATCCACATCAGAGACAGCCTTCACAGGAGGAAGGGATCATGGCTCAGTTTGTGTCCTGCAATCCGTCTCTGAGATACTCCTTTATCCATGATGCTCACAGCAAATATTCAGTATGCTCTAATGCTCTTTGCAGAGATAACAACAGTTTTGTTTTCCTGGAACAAAGAATAGACTGTGAATTTGGAGCGTATTACTGAAATATCTGAATATGTGGAGCAAGGCAGAAAATTTTCATTTTGCAAACAAGCCTTTATTGTCCAATACTGTATACATGAAATATTTGCATGGAAATAACATTTCTTCAGAGCTGGAGGTGGCATGAATTTACGGCCAAAAACTGTCTTTATTTTTTCATACCAGGGATTTCAGGTTCAAATGGAAGCAATTCCCAGGATGATATGCAGACCACATAGCACCGTATTTCTGATTATGACTAGTGAAACTACCATAGAATAAAAAAACCCAGCAGAAGTTCATATTAATTCAAAACCTAGAGTTTCAAATGGCAATATTTATGCCCTGATCTTTAGGCTTGCAACATTAGCTACAGTTGCACAAAAAAGTAAGGTTTGGTTTGACATTATAAATAACAAAAGCGTTCGTTAAAGTCATTGTGAACCAATTTGTAAAGGTAATTTGTAACTGTTTCTTGCCAAAATGAAAATCCTCAGAGTGTCATTTTGAACCAAGCCAAACATGTTATTTGACTGTAAATGAAACCTGTTATTTTCAGGTTGGGTTCCCTGGGCTGAGGTAGGCAGTCGATTAAAAAGAAGCTATGTTTCAAAACAAAGATGTTTTGTAAAATATTAGCATGAAATGTTTCAACTTACTCAAGCATTTCCCCTGATTTATTTTAGCCCCAGATTACAACATCCAGTTGATAGATTTTTTTTTTTTCACTGAGTTCAAAATTTTTCCTGTTGTCATTAGGAAACAAAACACTTTAATAAAAACGTGTATTTTCAATTTGACTTGCTCTTGGAATGCATAGGTTGTTATGGATTTATAATTTATACAGCTCATCCTCAGCAATTCCAACAGTTCAGAAAGGACAATTTCCATAAAACAGAAAGTGAAGAAAGTAAAAATGCAAACCCACAACGAATGTTGTTGTCGGTTTTGTGCTAGATCCCATGGAGAGTCTGTTCAGATCATTTTAAAATGGTCTTAGTTGTTGCAGACTATTAAATCACACCTGCTTATCTGCACAGTTTGAACAGGCAGAACTAAACAAATAAACATTTTTGTTGATGACCATATGTCCTAAGTTGTTTAAACAAATTGCACTGAACAAAACCCCAAGGATTTCCTTGTCTAGTGGAAGTAAAATATTTTCATTTCAAGCACTTTTTCTTTTTAATTTAAGAAAGGAAGTTTAATATGAGAAGTAACTCAACTGGGAAAAAAGATCCCAGGGTGTTTAATTTTGAAAGCTTCAAAATAAAACATTGACTTTTTGTATACTGTCTCAACACAAAACAATCCCAAATGACATAAACTCAGAGAAAATTTTGATGTGCTCAAATTACACCTTTCGCTGGAAAAAAATTCTTGCATGAAAAATCTTACACCACTTCCTCCTAAGTTGATCTGTCCCATTTATGTATGATTCATTCACAGCCCAAGATAGCCCAGGAGGTGGACGTGATTCATGGGGCTGGCTGTGTGCACACACTTGTCCCTATTACATTTCCAACCTCTTCAGCTGCTCTTCAAGACACTTGCAAAATAGAGTTGATCCAGGGATGCAATGCCAGCTTCCAGTCATGTCTCAGGTTTTTTCATTTTCCAGGGTTGGATGCACATTGTGTTCCACGAAGAAGAACTGTAGGGAGCAGGAGTTTACAGCCCCTTCCTATGGCCTGTAGGTGTGTTGGCTGGGTTGTATTACTGTACCGCTGTGGTAGTAAAAAATTATTTTCCTATATGTCATACATTATAATAAGTTAGGCTTAAAATAACGCTATTTTTAAAATCTAACAAGGATTTTAAGTAAAGACTGATCTATAGACAACCTTAATTTAGGGAACAAAGCATATGTAAAAAACTTCCCAGGCAATGTCTTTGCCTATAGAGGCCACTTCTTCGGAATGGAAAAAAGGCACTGATCCACCAAAACACTGATCCACCTGGTGCAGTTTCTTTCTATAGTGCAGAACGGCCAGTGTTCAAAAAGCTATGTCCTTTCATGCTCTGTGTCCTAGAGCATGAAAAACTCCGCTGAGAAGACAGGGGCAGTTGGATGGGTGATTAGCACATGTTTTGCCTTCTCCTTTGCATCGCTATCTGCAAGGCCTGCATAATCATCTGTGAGTTGTTCAGGATGTTGTATTCGCTGAGGTTCAGCAGCCGCTGGTAATTCTCATCAGTATACCTGACCGAGAACATGCAGTAGGGGGAAAAGCGACTGGTCAAATCAAGTTGTCCTCCTTCCATCTCTGAGCAGCAGCGCTTGACACCTGGAGAGAAAGAGAAGTTGCTGCTGTGACATGGCATCTATCCCAGTCAGTGACAAGCTGTTCACTGCAGCCCAGAGAGGAGGACTTTTCTCCAGAAGAAAATTCATAGGGTTTAAATACATGAATAATGCAGGTCGTGTATCCCCACTCCTAGCCAAGAGAACATTGTGTGCCTGAAGTGAGAAGGGCAGAAGGGAGAAGTGAGAGTTGGCTTTGTAATGGTCATCTACAGCTTACTCATAAACAGCCATCTCAGTAAAGCCATGGATCAGTCAAGGACGTCAGCCTGAAAGGGCACTCCAATAGCCACTGCTGGTGCAATGCAGGTCTTATCCTGAGCAGCTGGGACCTCTACAAACCCTGGCTGAGGGAGGGGAGTTGGTAGTAACAGAATAGAATTTAAGTGAGAAAGGAGTGAGAAACATAGGGATACCTAAACTTCCTGCAATCAGGAATAGTCTGAGGGCGCCTGCCACCAGGATCCATCTCTGCCTTTCCATTTCTTGTGTCTCCCAAATTCCACAAAGCAGAATTTTACACTTTACCTCCCCCGCTAACAAGGAGCAAAGCAAATTCATCCTAGTAACTGGCAGTAAAGGAGAGAATACAAAGTGAAAGCCCGGTTCTTGCTCCCCCATCATTCATACACGACACTATGCTTCCTCAAGTGTAGAATGAAATCCCTGGACAACAGACAATATAGGTGGGGAAAAATAATCTCTGTGAGCTATAATTTCCCAGAAAAAAAAAAAAAAATCTTTTACAGTTAGCTAGCAACACTTTCTGTTACAAATGGGAGAGAGACAAAGATAAACACCATCCAGATGACAAAGGCTGTTTCTGTCCACGTAGGGCCACAAAGATAGCATGAATGAACACACTAGCTTTGGCAGGGATGGGGAAAACAGGTTTAATTAGCTAAAGTGCTCCCCCATGAACCCCTCCAGCAAAGATAGCCAGCAGCAGAGAAAATGGCACCATCTGAGTTAGGGAAGCAGGTAGTTCTGCTTTTTGATTAATGCTTTGCTGCTACTTGTAACTTACCAGGTGCTTTGTACTCTCGGAAGGTATCATTCACAAGGGGAAGAAAAATCACGATCGGACATCCTGGCAAATCTGAATCTTGGAAGAGGTAGCACTCTTTCAGATTTTTCTTATCTTCATCAGTCAAAGAAATTTTGGGGAATGGGATTTTCTGCTCTGAGTAGTATTTGCACGCCTTATCTAGAGTCTGGAGTATCACAGAAACGATCAGCATTGGAATTCAACTTGGTTTTCTTAAAGCCCCCAAATTGTTATCTAGTGTTAAGGTTTAGTGACTCAGATCCACAACTCAACACATAATTACTACGCATTATACTAATCACAAGCTGTAAACACGATTTCAGAGTTAGAGAATTCATGCAGGACACCGCTTTTTAAAAAATGAAAGCAATTTGCAGTTTAGGGTAAAGCATATAGTTTTAGTAAATGAAAAAGCCTGTGTTTAATATATTATATAGAATTAATTAGAAAATAAAACCACAGCAAGAAAATGTTTAAGGCATCTTATTATGTGCTTGGAAGCCAGGAGGTAAGAAAGTTAAGTTTGAATGGGCAATTATGTCTCTGCCTGTGCAAGCATTATGGCACAATGTTAACTGAGACTGATATTTTACTGAGAAAGTCTGAAGTACTAGGCTATACTGTACCTTTTCCCTGAAATGTGTAATACAATATCCTGTCCTACTACATACTGTGTTATTTACTCTACACTGTCTAATAGTGGACACTATCAAACAGGAAACAGCTTCTGCTAAAGTGCTTAAAACTGCGGCAGCCTTTCTTCATAAAATTAACCTAGAAAATGCGTGAGGCTGAAATGAAACTTCATTACATATATGTCTTATGCATCATATGGCTTATTAACCGTAGCACAGCTGTTCTCGTTCACAAAAAAATAACTCCCCTTAAGCGGGCCAAGATTATTAATAGCAAGTTTCTAACAAACCTCAGCCTCTGAGATATAAAGAACTAAACTTCTTTTCTGCAAGACCTTATAGAGAGCTAGTTAACGTTATCTCCATGAAACTGGAGTTTCTGCACTGAATTTTCCTAGTAGCATCTTATTTGTCAGCCTAGAAATTATTTGCCTATGACTATCCACTTAACCCCTTTTATATTCTGACAAGTCAGGAGAAATCGCTTCTCCATGTTTATGCATATTCCTGTGCATATTCTGGAAACCTGCTTGATTCAGCATAAAGCAGAAGAGGCTCTTCCCATAGCTCTGGAAGAGACTGTACTGATGTCCTCTTGAATAATTCAACACGTTCATAAACCAGCAAGAGAGATTCCAGGTGTTTCAGGAAGAAATAGGTACAATGGTAATCATTAGAGTGAAAAATGTAGGGGAATGCAATAGTTAAAAACTGAGCAGATGAAATAGCTAGCAGTCGTAGGAGCTACAGGGTAGACATTTACAAGAAAAAGGAGAGACAACACAGGGTAACAAGATCCTGCTCACCGATGTATGTGATCCAGTAGTATAACTTAAATATATGATGACATCCACTTCCCTCTGTGGCCTTAAAAGTGGTGCACTGCTGGTATTGATGAAAAATCCAGCGTCTATCATGCCCAGTTGATCGGGATTTTGTATCAGCTGGTTGGGACGTGAGTCTAACACTGTGTCTGAAAGGAAAATATTTCTTGGAATAAGAAATGATCTGTAGGTATTTTGACTGGAAAAAGAAATGCAAGCTGGAAATGACCATCCCAGAGGGCTGGTTTAATTAATTGCCACACTACTGGATTGTCAAACAGGTGTGGGAGGGACTGCAAAATGCCACTTAAGTTCCTGTTCTGAAAAATCTTCTGTGTTGAGATTCCAAGCAATCTATTCCAGTAACTTGTCATACTCATTAGTGCCAGCAAGCTATTTCTAACACTTAACCTAATCCCCTTGCTTCATATCAATCATTGTTTCATCTGTTATCCATCATTGATTCAGAGAATGAAATGTTCCCATCCCTTTTTACATTTGGATTTATGCCTCCCCTCAGTCCAGTCTTCTATGGACTACAAAGCCCCATTCCTTTCCAGCTTTCCCTTGTAGGTCATATTTTCTGGGGTATTCCACTTGCATCTGAAGGTAGATGCACAGTCCTGCCAAATTCAGCTTTCTCATGTTCACTCTGCTCTTTACTACTTTGAATTCTGAGCTGGACGACAGGGATGGGGAGCAGAATGAACCCTCCATAATCCAAGGGAAATGGTTAGTGACCTGCTACACCATTTAGATGCACACAAGTCTGTGGGGCTGGACAGGATCAGCCCAAGGATACTGAGGGAGCAAGCCACTTTCTGTCATTTATCAGCAGTCCTGGCTCACTGAGGAGGTTCGAGTTGACTGGAAGATAGCAAATGTGATGCCCATCTGCAAGAAGGGCCAGAAGCAGGATCCAGGGAAATACAGGCCTGTCAGTCTGACCCTTGGTGCTGGGGAAAGTTATGGNTCTGTGGGGCTGGACAGGATCAGCCCAAGGATACTGAGGGAGCAAGCCACTTTCTGTCATTTATCAGCAGTCCTGGCTCACTGAGGAGGTTCGAGTTGACTGGAAGATAGCAAATGTGATGCCCATCTGCAAGAAGGGCCAGAAGCAGGATCCAGGGAAATACAGGCCTGTCAGTCTGACCCTTGGTGCTGGGGAAAGTTATGGAGCACATCATCTTGAGTGCCATCATGCAGCACATACAGGGCAACCAGGTAATCAGGACCAGTCACCATGGGTTTAGGAAAGGCAGGTCCTTCTTGACTGATCTCCTTCTATGACAAGGTGACCCATGTAGCGAATGAGGGAAAGGCTATGGATGTTGTCTACCTAGTCTTCAGTAAAGCCTTTGATGCTCTTTCCCACAGGATTCTGGAGAAACTAACTGCTTGTGGCTTGGATGGGCATATGCTTCACTGGTTAAAAAACTGTCTGGATGGCCAGGCCCAAAGAATTGTGGTGAATGGAGTTAAATCCAGTTGGTGGTCAGTCACAAGCAGTGTTCCCCAGGGCTCAGTACTGGTGCTTGTTCTGTTTAATACATTTATCAATGACCTGGATGAGGGGATTGAGCGCACCCTCAGTAAATTTGCAGACATCACCAAGTTGGACAGAAGTGTTGATCTGCTTGAGGGTAGGAAGGCTCTACAGAGGGATCTGGACAGGCTGGATTGATGGGCCGAGGCCAATGGTATGAGGTTCAATAAGGCAAATTCTGGACCTTGTTGGGTCACAACAACCCCATGCAGCACTACAGTCTTGGGGAAGAGTGGCTGGAGAGCTGCCTGGTGGAAGAGGACCTGAGGCTGTTGGATGATAGCCAGCTGGATATGAGCCAGCAGTGTGTCCAGGTGACCTAGAAGGCCAATAGCATCCTGACCTGTATTAGAAACAGCATGGCTAGCAGGATGAAGGAAGTGATCACCTCCTTGTGCTCGGCACTGGTGAGGCAACACCTTGAGTACTGCGTCCAGTTATGGGCCCCTCCCTACAGGAAAGACACTGAGGTGCAGGAACGCGTTCAGAGAAGGGGAATGAAGCTGGTGAGGGGTCCAGAGCACAAGACTTATGAGGGACTGGGTTGTTTAGTCTGGAGAACAGGAGGCTGAGGGAAGACCTTATCGCTCTCTACAACTGCCTGAAAGGAGGTTGTAGAGAGGTGGAGGTTGGTCTCTTTTCCCAAGTAACAGGCAATAGGACAAGAGGAAACAGCCTCAAGTTGCACCAGGGGAGGTTTAGGATGGATATTAGGAAAAAATTCTTCACTGAAAGGGTTGTCAAGCATTGGAACAGGCTGCCCAGGGAAGCGGTTGAGTCACCATCCCTGGAGGTATTTAAAAGATGTTTAGATGTAGTGCTGAGGGACATGGTTTAGCAGTAACTTGGCAGTGCAAGGTTAATGGTTGGATTTGATGATCCTAAAGGTCTCTTCCAACCATAACAATTCTATGATTCTATGATTCTAAATTCAGTATGGTCAGCTGCAAGCCTACCCTCTTGTTCTAGATGACAGAGATTGCAGCTAAAGCACATAAATACATGCTTATATTTGAAAACAGGATGAAATACCTGGCAACACTGAGGTTTTAGTCTCTTCTCTCTGTTCAGAAAAGAAATGTTCTTTCAGGACTTTTTTTTTCCCCTGCCAAGCCTGGCAAGTTTCTTTCCTAAATTCCCCACCCCAAAACCACCTGAAAATGGTGCCTGTTAAATATTAGTTCCCATTACCTTTCCATCGACAGAAATGCGCATTCTCCAGGTAGTTGTTGTGCAACTGGTAGCCCTTCAGGAAATTGTGGTGCTGGGCAACGGAGAAGCGGTCAGTCAACGCTCCCCGAAGGGCACTGGACAGGGGCCCAGGAGGAGTGTACATACGAGTTCTCAGCTCGTGGGGTCTTGTAGGCAATACTGGGTCTTCATCTAGAGAAGGAAAGAAAAACTGGTGAACTGTCTGTTAATTGATGTTCATTTCTTGTTGTCCTGGTGTGTAGGAGATCTCAGGGGTTGTTCTGGGATGATTCACTAAACACACGAGAACTATTCTGAAGGAGACAACTGCTGGATAAAGCTCTGTTGATGATCTTAAGCTTTGCCCTGAAGACAATGCAGCAGAAGCAGACTTTAGTCCTGGAAAAGGGACACTTTAAGGGAACTAAGCACTTCAGAGAATGTCCCATGAGAAAGTTACATATCCTCACAGGAAGAGATCATGAAACAGAGTCAAGCATGGAGAAAATGGGGCTGAAGCGTATGCTCCCATTCAGTCAGATGGGCAACAACGGGGCACCACGAAGTCTATTGCAACAGTGACAGCTTCTGCCTGATAATCACCTATGGCTACATGAGCATATGCTTAATCAGTAGAATCAGAGCAACCCAGGAAAACCTGGGGCATACATTCATATTTAGAAACTACACGTAGTTTTCAGGGTGACTACATGGCAGCATACATGGGTGAAAAGTAGAAACGGTACAAGGTGTGGTTTCTTGAAATCACAACCTGCTTTGCCAGACCAAGTGGCTGACAGTGCAGCAGGAGAGACTTGGTGGTTTCTGTGATTGCACAGATGTACTTCTTTATTTTTAGGACGTCTGTAATTACAGTTACCATCATATTAAATGACTTAGCAATAAAACCATGGTTTCTATATTGCTTCAGAAAATACCCTCTGGGCCTCATTTATCTTTGTGCCAGGATTAATCCACTGCAGTAATTACTGTACTGAGTAATAAAATAAACCCCAGGAAATATTGATTAGCCAATTGATATTCCGGTTTATTCTCTGCACAGGCAGCAAAAATAACTCAAGTCTCTGCCACTGGTTCTTGGTTCCATATGACTGAGTGAGAATGAGTAATGCCAAAACAGTTCCTGAAAAATGTGTGGCCCTTCTAAAGGTTCCTCTTAAGGACAGAGGCTTTTATTCAGTAGGATTTTAGCAAGTCTAGTGATTACAGCAACATGTCCCTGATTACCCTATTTCTCTCAGTCTTTACGATGGGAGGGGAAGTCACTATCTCTTAAGAAGATCCTACGATGCTGGCTTCAGCGTAGTTGACAGGACGATGCCAAAAGGCATCCAGAAGACTAAGTGACCATAAATGAAAGGCTTAATAATTTCTCACCAACTTCTTCTATTCTGTCTTGTGTCCATCTCTTCCAGAAGTCCTCTGAACTGTGGGACAGTCCCCATATTTGTAATAGATTCACAGAAAATATACTGCTCCACATACCTGTAAAGGGAAATAGTGAACACAAGGACACATTCTAACAAGAAACTGCCCTTTTCCTTCTATTTTGACCTCCTGGATTAATTTTTGAACGGTCTTAATTCAAATATTTCTATACTTTTGGGCTCTTAAATTCCTTTTAACTTTCTGTGGCAATGGTTCAAGTCATGCAGCCATCAGTTCTGCACCTAACCTACCCGCATGGCTTTGCCACACGGTAAAGAGAGAGAAGAACAGGAGAGAAGTAAAGGAGAAAAACTCACTCACTTGAGAAGTGAAATGAGAGCTCAGATAATGCAGACATCACAAAAACTTCCTTTCCACCCCTGTCTTCCTTACTCCAGTTTCTCTTTCTCTGCATCCACTCTGATCAGCTTTCACACACCCTGAATTGTTTCACAGCGGGATGAACTGGATCTTCAGCCATTTAATTTGTAAAAGATGTCACACCACAGCACGTAAAGGCTCACAGACACAGTGGGCTCCTGCTCCACTGTGCATTCTCTTTTCCATCCAGGATTGCCTCTCTCTGCCTCCCCTCAGGAGCACTGGTGGCTTTACTGACAAAACACAATGCCACCTTCTCACTGCCTTTGTAAATTTAAATATGTGTTCTAATTCATCTATCCCAATTGAACTTCTTAATTTTCAGTGGGGCAGAGAAACCAGTACAGAATAGGCAGTATGTAGAAAATTAATTTCCCAGTAGTGGACCAGGTAAAAAGGGCCAGCCCAAGAGGTAGTCTTTTAAAGATACTCCTTGGGATTACAGACTATCTAATAGCACAACACGTTTACTGAAACCAAGGAGCTTCTAAGCAGCATGAGTGTAAGAAGCGATGACTGAAATGGAACTTGCACTGCCCTGTGTTCACCTGCCAGTGGTTCTGACTCCTTGGTAAAGGGATATTATTACTTTTATAGACAATCCATCAGTACAAGTCAGGCACTGACCAGAGAGATTCAGAGACCCTTCACTTCTGGTCTCATTTTTCATCTTGGGCAGCCTGCATCTTTAGTAGATGGGATTCTCTACACAGGGTTGAAGTTAAACCTCACAATGGAAGCACAGCTGTAGGTTTCCTGCTGTCTCAAAGTTTTCCTAAGTTGCACTTCATTCAGGGAGGAATTGGAAGAATCACCAAGGAAGCAAGAACTATTCCTTACTATAAAAGAATTAAGTAGCTTTATGTATTCCATCTATAAGACACAATGCTAAAAAGTTTGTGCATACCAAGAGAGTGACAAGAAACAGAAAAAAGATGTGGGATTTTTTACTGTATTCTTCTGGACAGACTACCACACACCCCCATTTCCTGGCAGGTGGTATCACAGGAGTGTTCAGTATGTTAGACAGGAAATATCCACCCTCTGGTTACCAGTGTTGCACCCATCTGAAGTCCCTCTGCCCCAGGACAACACAATATGTCACCTTGAAGGTAGCAGATCCGGGATTCGGGGAGCTTTTTTAGCAAGCGTCCCATGAAGAACTCGCTTCCAAAATGCTCTGTGCGAACGAACGCGCCGTACTTCAGCAGTCCCACTTCGTAGGGGGTGAACTCCACCCACTCTGTAAAATACAGCCACAACAGGACACTTAGAGGACTCCCAGGCTCTCAGCCGGGTGTGGAGATGTGGGCAGCGAGGGCATAAACCAGCCTGACCTCTGTTTGCTATGCTGTCTTTGCAAAACCTGGCTTGTAAACTCTCTCCTGTGGGGCCAGGCATCTGAGCAATGGCACTGTGGCAATGGGGAGCCAGGGGCAGGTACGCGGCTCATGGTGGTGCTGCTGGTGGCACAAGGCACAAGTTGGGAGCACCGCAAGGCTCCGTCTCTTACACACCCTGTGTGCATGCACCAGTGCAGGGTTCTCCAGTGTGCAGGACACTTCACTCTACCCTTGTATATGCCACATCTAGGTCAAAGTACTTCCACTAGAGAGACCTGGACAGGTTGGAGAGTTGGGCGCAGAGAAACCTTATGAAATTCAATAAGGGCAAGTGTAGGGTGCTGCCCCTGGGGAGGAATAACCCCCTGCACCAGGACAGGTTGGGGGCTGACCTGCTGGAGAGCAGCTCTGGGGAAAGGGACCTGGGAGTCCTGGGGGACAACAGGATGGGCATGAGCCAGCAATGTGCCCTTGTGGCCAAGAAGGCCAATGGCATCCTGGGGTGCATCAAGCAGAGNATGAAGAAAAGGCTGAAGTATTTGGGTCTTTTTAGTCTGGAAAAAAGACAACTGAGGGGGGATCTTATAGTGCTTATAAATACTTAAAGGGTGGGTGTCAGGAGGATGGGGCCAGGCTCTTTTCAGTGGTGCCCAGGGACAGGACAAGAGGTAACGGGCACAAACTTGAACACAGGAAGTTCCATCTCAACATCAGGAGGAACTTCTTTACTTTGACGGTGGCAGAGCACTGGAACAGGCTTCCCAGAGAGGTAGCCCATTTGAATGTCTCTGGAGACATTCAAATCCCTCCTGGACACGTTCCTGTGCAACCTGCTCTATGTGACCCTGCTCTGGTAGGGGCATTGGACCAGATGACCCCCTGAGGTCCCTTCCAACCCCTATCATTCCGTGATTCTGTGAGAGGCAAATTATACTTTTTATGTGTGGTACTAAGGAAGACAGAACTAGTCCTTGACTTTCTCAGATAGCCTCTCCAAGTGAAGTGCAGTTGTCTGATATAACTGCAGTGTGAGCAAAGACTGGAACATAAAGGTCATGGACCATAATTTCCTCTTTGTTCAGAAGTGGTTCATTTTTTCACCTCAACCATAAAAAATTTTATCTGAATTTCTTCTCCACCCCTTCTCCTCCTCCAGTTGCCTCTCCTCATGGAAAATAATAACCAAAACAATGAGCAAAGCAAAAGATTCAGTTGGGAGTATGTTGGATGATTTCCCAAACTTTACAATAACTGTGTGGTTTTTCTTCATATTGAAAGTATAACTGGGCATAGACAAAAAGCAGTATTTAATTCTCAGACAATTCTAATACTTCTTATTCTAGATGGATCAGATAATGTTTCAAAAATGGCCTTTCTGGCAGGATTTTGACTGTGTATGTCTAGACAGTGAAATGCTGATCTCAAAAATCTCTTGCATTAAAATTGTAAGGCATGGAGGCGATGGTTATTTCTCCAAAAAGCAACTACCAGACCAGGACTGTTTTCTCCAAGTCCTACCAAGCAGAAAAGAGTGAATTACAGGAATTCAGTTGCCAGTTTTATACCCACAGGATCTGAAATATCATCCTTACCTTTGAAATCATTGGTGCTGTAGTTGTCCCGGACACAAACCGACACATAGATGGGCAGTGGGTTCTGGCCATCACACAGTGCTTCTTGCTGGTCCGAAAGTTTGTGGGAGTCTTTCTGTTTTTGAAGAAAAACAGTTATGTGATAAGAGATGGAAACGATGCACGGTAAATTCAATAGCCCCAGCGCTGGAGGAGCTGGGTGGCTCTGCCCTCGGCATGCAGGACATGCCATGGCAGGTCCACTGCACAGAGCACTGCAGGCCACCCACTTGCCACTGGCAGACCAGTCTCCCAGGATCCAGCCTGACTTTGCGCACGGGTTCACAAAAGATGAGAAGAGGGAAAACTACTTCTGCATACATGTCTGTATGTACTAGAAAGTACTGCCTTAGCAAGTAGGAGAAGGGGCAAGCTGCTTTTTTTGGATGAGGCGTGCAGTGAGCAGTCCTTGCTCTCCTGGGGCTGAAGGAAGCCCTTGAGCATGTCAGTATTGGGTTTCCTTTCTAAGTACACAACAGCTATCACAGCCCAGCCTTGCAAGGGGACTGGAATTTGGCAGCGAATTATTTGCTTCCTGCCCAGCTTCTATTCTGGAAAATAATATTCTCATTGAAGAGGTTTGTAAAAAACATAAAATCTCATGAACTGCTGACAAATTAAAGGACAGCTAGTTTTGGGAGATTATGGAGGGCTTAGAAGTTACACAGCAATAGTCAGCACTGCTCAAAGGGAAAGATGCTTGGCTAGATTGTGAGGGAGACCTCATCTAGCTGAGTTACAACAGAGGCAGCTATTCATCTTATACCTTTGTTTAATATGTAGTATTCCTCTCTGTATGTATTTATTTTCCAATTACATATATGCAGTACTATATACGTACACTGATAAAAATAAACAAATAAAACCAGATGAACAGCTGAATGACTGCAGCATTTCTGCCCCCACTGGAGCACACTTCTGTTCAATCCTCAACCACTCATCCCTTCCTGCTTCCCAAGCGCCAAGGCACACATCCTTGAACTGTGGGGCAGCTGGAGAGAAGAGGGAATGGTCTGTATTATAGGGGTAGGAACAACTTTAAATAATAGAAAAGAAAACTGGTCATTGCTTGTAAAAATTAATATCACTTAAATCAGCTACTGTCTGAGCAGTCTTTCTCAGCAAAAGTAAAACATGCACTTGCCTTCAGTGTATCTGCAGATCAAGTTACCTGCCAGTGGATTCAAATCACCAAGCACTCTAGCTGTTTCATCCTTGCTTCAGATAGTTTCACACTGTTGAGATTACTCTGCTTTGCATCTTGAACACTTTTTGCATGCATTATCTGCATCTTAGGCAGACTGCCCAAGATCACTTCCACCCCTGTTTAAATACCAGCCAGAGTTGGCTGCATCCCCAACCTAATTTTTTGACATATAGGATGCCTTTCTCCCTAGGCAGACTATTAAAGGAAATTAGAAAATCTGAAAGTTTGTTGACATGGAGAACTCCACTCTGTTCTGAGGTACATTCACCAAAATGATAGGCTAGTTTCCTCTCCATTTACTAAGAAAAAAATACATGGTTCTCTAAGAAACAGAATATACATCATACCCCATCATTTAGTAAGTACTCAATCATGAGCCCCCAGAGATCTATAAATGATGTCCTGTATCCCTCTTCTTTCCGCTGACAAAGTTGCTTATTGTAGTACTTCATGCGATCCATAGAGAAACAGCCCATCTTGCATTTGGTTGCTTGTTTCTGGGCTTCACCAATATGTGTGTCTAGGTCTTTCTGTGACCAGTAGGCATCTCTGTATAAATTGGCCATGGTCCTGGAGAAAGACAAAACAGACAGCAAAAATCAAAAGGAGCAAAAAAAGACTTGATATTTTGTGCCTTTTGGGACAGAGGTTTACATTTAGGGACTCACTTCTGTTCATACATACTCTGGTTTTGCTGCTCCATCCAGCAGAATGAACACTCCAGAGTTTCTATGACTGTTTTAAAGACAGCCCTGAAGGATAATCTTTTTTTTATGTTCTTTACATTTTTTTTAATACAAAACTGGCAGCAGCTTAAGGGATAAAGTTGCCAGGTGTAAACATAAGTACATTTCTGAAGCACAAGTCAATTATAATAAATTTTATTTGCTTGTTTTCTAGAACCATAAATCAGTTCACAGTAAGCTGCTCTCTCTTGGCTTTGTATCAGTTAGTGTTAATCTTATGGTATCACTATGCTTTATTTTAACACCATCCTGTGTTTTACCAGACTTCTCTACATGGGTCCATCAGATGTTGGGTAGTTGTAGGTCCTGTGCACAGGGAATAATGCTGCTCCAAGGGGACACAGTCCTTTTCCCAACTGACAGGTTGCAAGGGTTAGTGTGTACTCTCCTGCAGTTTTCTCTGGGAGACCAGTTAGAAGGCAGAGACAGTCTCAGAAGTTACTGGGAACAAAAATGACTGGGACATCAATGGAGAGAGGAGGAGGTGTGATCATATGGGCAGTCTCACATGCAAACTACTTACTTAGAAGCCATTTTGACAAGTGTAATTGTCATATACATATTAAACTGCTGCTAATGTGGAGTTGAAATGCACAGTGAAGAATTGCTAATAAAAAACTGCTGCATCAGGTCAAGCTAATATTTAATGTCCTGTTACTGAGAAGCAGGTTGTTTCTATGATGTTTGAAGAAAATCTCCTGATTTTGTCTGCTTTCAGAAGATGCTCTCTACAGCAGTGTCACCCTCAAAATGCCTGGTCAAGCCTCCTACCCGAGCTGGCTTACCATGTGGTGCCGGACAACCCACTGATGTATGTTACACAGTCCAGGAGATTCAATTTCTTGAGTCCCATGAGGCTGCCATATAGTCCTGTCATTGACTTCAGTCCTCCACCAGTCGTGATGATCGCCACCACGGGGACCTGTTGGGCAGAGGAGGACAGGATGCTCACACTGACAGCAGTCAACACGGCATCCCAGACTGACATGGGGTCTGGCTACCACATCCAGACCAGGTCCTGATCTCAGAGCCCAGGTTCCATTTTGGAAGGAAAGGCTTCAAAACCAAGCTACTTCCCTTTGGACAAACATGGGTCCAAAGATTAACCCAAAGCAGTGTTCTTGCCCATATGTTCTTGCCCCTAGGGCAAATAGGGGCACAAATGAACAGGAAGAAACCCTTCTGTTGGGGGCAACAATGTATTTTTTTTCTATATTTCCCACTCCTTTGCCGCTTTTTATTGCACACATCTACTACTATTATATAAAAATCCACATGCCAACCCCATGAAGAAATACACTCAGTTCACAGCCAGTGACACAGCTACCCTCATCAACCCTGTTATTCTTCAGTATCGTGAAGTTACTTTAAAATAAATTATATTTATTTTAAGGAATTTCAAAACTGCAAGAAAGGGAAGATATTTTAAGAAGCACTCAAAGATGTTTATCCTAAACTTTCACAAAAGATTAAATTCAAACAAGGGAAGAAATCTTTGCTATGTAATGTATTTAATATGCACACAGCATTTCTGAACCAAGCTAGTTACAGCACAGGAAGGCAGGGATGACCACACCTCAAATCTGAAAAATTCCAAATTGACAGTCATGAAAGATGCAATTACTGCAACTGGTGTTTCTTGCAAAAACAAACCTTGGCAGCAGAAGCAAATATACTTAAGATACTTAAGACAAGCTGGTACCTGCACAACAGATACATGTGGCCCATTTTGGTGACCACTCATCTTGAAGAGTACATAAAGGCACTAGAAATTCAAGATCTATGCCCCCCAACACACACATACTTCATGATCCTGCAGATCCTGTTGTAGATGAAAAACATTTTTCAGGGCACTTGCTACGTATCTTTTTCTTTTCCCCAGGAACATCATCTCCTCTGAACATAAGTCAAACCCAAAGCGCATGTCCAGGTCTTGGTGGCACGAACAATTACTAAGATAAAAACAGGCACATATTTTACATATTAACACACCCATATCAATCTTAGGACTTTAATCAAAGATAATCTAGAGCACCCTTCCCTTCCCTTCAAACAGGGTGATGCAATTTGACAGGAGCAAGAGAGAATACTCTAACTATTTTTAAATGTAAGAAAACTTATTTCAATTAGTAAGCTTAACCAGTGGCATTATACTCAGTTATTACTAATTGATGAAGAAACAATGTATAATATTTACAAATGAAACAAAATATTTAAATGAATATTCGAAAACTAAATGAATTACAAGTTTAGAAACACTGTGCAAATGGTCAAAAGTGAATGTACTGATTCCCATTTCACGGGCTATTTTCTCATTCTAAATCTGAAATAAAATTCAATGTTCCGATGTTGGCATTTCCAACGTGAAGGGAAATTCTCGATTTGACCAACTCAAGTCGGAACGCATCCCCCTCTAGCGGTGAGCATTGCTGGGGAGGAAACCCATCAGTGTCCGTGTAATCTTGCTCACTGGAGGAGTGACCCTGGTGACATCCAGGCCCTGGATGGATGGAGATGGGTCACTGAGTTTAGTGGGGCAGGATTTCATGCCTGCTGCCGCAATCTGTCTGTGCTTGAGCAAACTGTCTCACAGGTCAACGCTGGCAGTTGTATTTCACATCAACCTTCACTCAAAAATTGTAAAGCATCATATTCCTCAGAGGAGGATTTTATTTGCATCAGTTTTGAAATTTAATACGTCATTCCTTAAAACTCTACTGTTGCAGCTTATGCCCCTGGGCATTTGTGCTCTTCATCTCACCGACCTCTCTCCTGTCTCTTCCTGCCCTGTGCCTACAAGACGTCAATGAGCAAGAGATCTGGTGTGGTGTCTTCAGGCCAGAGCTACCGACGGAATCCCTGGCTGGCCAGCTAGCCCTGGCCAGGCATTGTAAAATGGCAGGGTTTTGCTTTTTCTTTCAGTGGCAGAACTTCTGTCTTCTACCGAGTACATAATTTCAATGAAAAGAATAATGAAATTTATTTACGAGATTTCTCCACCATCATGGTTGGATAAAATCGGCCAAATGATTACAAATGTATTTGTAAATGAATACATGCAAGGGAGTTAGGTGGAGTTGCAAATGCCAGTTTCCATTGTAAATCAAGATATAAACAAACTGCTTTTATAGTTCTCTGAATGTAAAATAAATAAATGGGAAGCACTGTTCCTGTGCTGGAATAACACTGGTTTTCCTGTTGTCATTGATCACTTGCCTGTCTGAAATTAATGATAGAAAATTCTGTTTTAATTCAAAATTGAGTTATTTTTCCCTTTTATTTCCTAGTCAGGTGCACACACACACACACAAAGATCAGTTTACCCTGTTCTGTATGTTACATATGGTTATGGATAACATGAAACATCTTAATGCTTACTGGTGGGTATTAATAAGCATGTCTATAGATGTCAAATCACTAGCCACATTGTCTAACTGAGTTTCTACAAATATACAGTATAACTGGACTTAACAGAATACAAGGATTATTGCTATTGAGTATTGAAAGTTAAGAAAAAAAATGTTCATGATTTCTGATTGTTTAATATTTATTCCCATCCATTCTGCTTTTTTAATCAGCTTTGTTCTTTTTGTGAATTTCAGAGACTGACATTGGTAAAAAATAATATTCTGTGGTCAGATAATGCTAAAATAAATACATGTTTATGAACTTTTATTGATTTAAAGCCAAATCTACCTAAGGCTAATTATGTATATTAATATACTCTGCAGGCATTTTGTGTTTTACTGAAAGCACCTTCTAGTTTTCTGATTGAGAATACCTGCTTGTGTCATTTCCATGTGGCTAAAACAATATCAAAATCAATAACCCAAGTCTTCAGGAACAGAAGAAGATCTCTTACCAGTTTTGTGCTGTCACATTCAAGTCAAATCTTTTCTCCTGGAAAACAAGAATGTGCACTGTAATTTTTTAATTTTCATTTTAAAATTTCTTTTTTCCCCTTTCTGTCTTGGGGTCAGAGCTTTATTTGGACCCCAGCAAGGTCTGGCAGTCTGAGATCTTGCCATATATTTCCAAAAGCATTCACCTATCCTTGGTGGAACCTCCCTACTCACAGATCCCAAATACTTCGAGACTGCAGAAACGATTAATGATCTTGGCATAGGGGCTTCCTGAGACTCATACAGTAGGTCCTATTTCCTGTGTTATTCACAAGCTTTCTGCAGCATTTTGAAATACCATTTTTTGTATGTTTCCAATTCTTCACACAGATCTTTATGGAGGTCTTTGACATCCTGGACACAATCTCACAGTGAAGAGACTACAAGTCTGCATTTCCTGCTGCCAAGACTTCATCCTCTCTTAAAATAGTTATTGTAGCCTTCATATTAAGCCTTCACTGACAAAAAGTGTTCTGCTTTAATGACCCTGAAATAGGAGGTTGTCCTACTTCTTCACAATGTACCAATTATTATTTGGACAATCTTGTCCCTAATAATCTGGACATCTATAGATGCTTCTTAAAAGAAACACATTTTTTATAGTAAGGATCCTTTTCTTCTATTAACTTAATTCAAAATTATGTATCACGTGCATCTATTTCAAGCAATATTCTCATTACATTTTTTAAAATCCATACACTATGTCTAATATTTTCAGTATATTTTAATATACTGTCTTTTGAAGGACATGGTTTACTAAGGGCAGTTTTATAGACTTTTTCCTAGCTTGTGTCCAAGGAGCAGCTTTCAGTTTGCACCCTAAGCAAAGAGGGAGTCAGTGGGTAAACAGGGAGAGACATACTGAAGGAATCATGTTTTCTGACATCCTTGTTGGTCTCTGTATCTGCTATCAGCACAAAATGGAGTCTAATCGAGGGACAACCTTCTGTGGATAAAACAGTTGAAGAAACAAATCTCCTCTTTCTTCAAGGTCTGAGAAAAATTTGGAGCATTTCTGACCCTCTTAGCAACCATCTGGGACAATATTATGGGGGCTTACAGGAGGAATGGTTGAAGCCTGAGTGACCTTCTATTCCTAAAAGTGGAAGTGTTGCTCACCTCTGCAATGGTGGTTTTCCTTCCCATGGTCAACGAATTCAGCATCACCACTGGGGAACCCGTCTCTGTACTGTACTTACAGGACCACTGGGAAAACAAGACACTTTAGGACAAAAACAGTAATGGTTTTGCCCTCTCCCCCTCCTCCCACTGTCTAGAGAGGCACTCATGGTCAGTTCATCATTAAGGCCACGTCCAACATACAGGGTGGTAGCGCCTCTTCTTTGGCAACATGACGTCCAGCGTTGGCTCTGCGTACTTGATATAGTGGAACTTTGTGGGACCTGATGGGCTGGCCACTCCATCGGGGCCCAGCGTGATATCCTGCGTCCCCTCAAAGGAGCCCTTCACAGTGAGGGAAAGCTCTTTCTCTAAAAGAGCAAAATAAAGGTTGTGAGAAATGTCACTATAATTTAACTAGGAATGTGTGCTGGCTTGATTAAAAGTAGGGTGCAGGTAGCAGAGCTGTAGAGTTTGGACCACAGCTTTATCTAGTGGAAAGCACCCTGAAGGGAACACTAGCAGCAAAGGGAGAGGAGAAAAGCGGAGGCTATTTTCATGGAAAGGGGACTCTGAAAGCTCTTGCTGTTATATACAATGGGGATCTCAACTTTAATGTAGGTCTAATAGACCTTACTGACATACACCTAAGGGAGCACAAGAGGCAGTCGTTGAAATCTATAACAACCTAATGTGTTTACTGCACTGAATACTGTAAATACTACTTATTCCATTAACACATTATACGAAAAGGGCATCTTCTCATCAATAAGCATGCAGTTATCAGTAAACAGATAACAAAGCAATAACCTTACTTGATTTTTGCTGCTTCTTCTCCGCCACTTCAACTTCCAAGCAGCAAAGTTCACGACACTGTGAGAGGCAGAGAACAAGAATTAGTGAGAAAGATCGTCACATCTCAGCATTGTTATGGGAGCTGTGAATCCCTAAGCTTTAGACATGTCTACTTCCCCGAAGTGCCCAACTCCATGGCATTTCTGGGCTTTTGCCTAGTAGCTGCTAGCTAAGAAAAATTAAAAGCTTTGGAGGGAGCTGTAGAGCATCCTCCAGGAACAATGATATACAACTGAGCGCAGTAAGAAGAAGACAGAAAGGAAGAAAATCAGGAGCATTTTCAGGATACTAGCATAGATACAAAGGGTTAAGCTGGAAAAAACATAAACAAAAGATGTGTTGCCAAGTGACCAAGAGTCAGTAATAGAGTTTTCTGAAGAATTAATGTTTTGGGGTTTTTTTTTATGGCACTTACTCTTCATTCACCTAATGCAATTACAGTAGGTCAATGGCTTATTTCCCAGGGGAGGAAAAGGCTTGATAGCTTATCAGCAAATGGCTTCACAGTCTTTCTACTACTCTGCTTTGATAGAGAGCAGAGCATTCTTGAAGGAGTACCGGTATGAGAGGAAAGCTGTGTGTGAGTGTGTATGTGTGAATGTTTGTGTGTGAAAATATAGGACAAATGGTGGGATGAAACCAATGAATAGAATAATAAAATATCCCATTCTCAAAGTACCTTGAACAGGAAAGGAGGAAGAAAGAGAAAGATCTGGCTATCTTATAGCTCACAGTTTCTCCAACCCCGACCCTCCCTTCCCCCTATATTAAGAAAATACTTCTATAAAATTTATTGGGAAGAAGACACATACCACCAGGACCCCATTAGTAGCAATGGCTTCATGAGGACCAGAACTGTGAAACAAAATGAAAATTAGGGATTTTTTAGATCAAACAAATGGCCACGCATCCTTGACTAGGCTGTTGCCCTTTCTCCCCATGTTGATAGACATAAATGCACACACAGCTCATGCACACGCACTCAGAAAGCATTCTGAAATGTCCCCAGGTAGACAAATCCAACATTGTGGATAGCAGAGACAATGTTGGGAGTTGAGTCTTTGAAAGCAACTAAACCACAGAACAAGCTGACTGGAGGGATCAGATGGATGTCTCACTCCAGCAGAGACTGCGGTAAAGATGTATGTAAGCATGTCTGGCAGTTTTTTGGAGAAATCCCACAAAGCATGACTTCTGATGCTGTTTTTGTATTTCAGCATTTAATGATTTTTGCATTTTTAAAAGAATCTCTATATCACTTACGCAGCCTCCAATTTGAATTCAACCTCTAGCTCCTCCTTGGCCTGAAAACGAGAACAAGAAATTAAATGAAGTAGCTAGATAATGCTTTCTCCCTTGTGTAAACCCTGGTCCCTGGTATGCAATATTGAAGTAATTGATTGGAATTTACAGCCTGTGATAAATCTTTCAGACAGGAAGGTCTGAAAAAACATTTCAAAACAGTTTAATGATTCCTTCCTCACCTCCTTCCTTCTACAAGGTACCATCAAAATGACCTGCACTTTAATCTTTTAGTACGAAGGTGCTCCAGAAAGACAGTTTGCAACTTGCTTTGTCTTCTGAATTCTGCCTTTTTCTCCTATCTATTCCTGGCACTGTCCTGCTATGATTTACTGTCTTTGCTGTTAGCTTGGAAGTTAAAGATACTTTCCGCCCATCACTTTAACATAATAAACAGAGACTGGTATTATTGAGTGATTCAGAGTTATAGTTATGCAACCCCCTGTAAGGCAGTGTTGATGTGTATGAGCTAGTTGTGAGCGACCTAGTTTGGGTACTAGAAGCAATTTGCTCATGGTAGCAAGAAGTTGCATGTGCGATATTTCACTGATCTCATCCATAGATCTCAAAGGGAATCAAGACTCTTTTTTTCCCATTTTATAGATGACAAACAGAGTAAATCAGTCTTCAGAGCTCCAGAACCGCACCAATTCCAATACGCAAGTCAGCAGGCTCAGCCCTAGAGGTATCACTGCAGTGCACCGCAAAGGACAGTGCTGGGATACACACAGGGACAACTTCAGCTTTCCCTTTGGAGTGAAAGTAGATACAATCAAAGGGGCAGGGGATAGTGGCTATGAATTACATGGGGAAAAAAATATTCAGCCTGCAACAGCTATGCAGCTTTGGTGTCACTGAGGGGTAGCTACCAGTCAGATCCGTCCCCTACCTACCACACTGTTTCAGCCACACGCTCTTTAATAATTTATAAAAACACTGGGAGGAGGGGCTCAGGCTCTCAAATCCAGATTTTTTACCACATTTTTTTGTGTTTGTATTTTGAATGGCAATTCACGTAGTCATTATTGGGATAAGTCATCCTTGGCAGATTCAGAAAGCTCACCCTAAGATTTTGAAAGTGTTGTATAACTCTCCACTGGTTTCTTAGTTGCTTTATTTTAACCACCTACCTTATCTACGTGATGGAGTCACATAGCTGCTGGATCAGTGACAAACTGGAACAACAATCCATAAGTTTAATCCCCAGGAAATAAACCAAAGGTACTTTGCCAAGACTATCAACTAAAACTGACTTCCAGTGCTCAAGCAGCTGTAGTCGAAAGAGACTGCTTCATGAAAGATACCACAGAGAAGAGCTGCAATATGCATTGCCAGAGACATGGGAGTAGGATAAAGCAATGTAATACATAGGCCAGGAAACAGAAGCACATTAAAATTTATAGTTCAGGCTTGGAAACTGGAGTAAGTGTGCTCTCTATGCCCTCTCCTGCTAGATCTTGCAGTAACTGATCTCACAGGTCTCACCTGCGGGCTGGGCTTAAAGTACAGGAGTACTGTTCTGTCAATTGGAAGTTTAGCAGTATCAAAGATGGCACAGAGGAGATGGTCATCTGGAGTAGCAAAATCCTCATCATACACTGTCAGCTCCAGCACATTCTGGAGAAAAAGGGAGAAATGATTTTTGTTGTTTCTACATTATGGACATCACTAGGTCTATGGAAGAAGGAGCATTGGGGATGTGCTTGAGAAGAAAAGTGGAGAAATTAAGTATCATCCATCTTTGGAAAAACATAGTATAAATTGAATATTCATTCTTCCCCAGTTCAGTTTAATTGCTGTAACATGAGTAATACATTGACTATACCTACACGACAGCTTAGTTAACTCCCAAACTTTGTATCCATCTTGCACTGATTCATAAGAGTCCTTAGTTTCCCTAAATTGTTAATACCGAACTCAGTTTCCAGCCATCCTAAAAAAACACCATCAAACAGGCATGGGAATTCAGTCATCTTTGCTGTTAAACAATTTGAATAGTCCCTTATCATGTGCCATCTTAAAACATTCCTGGGCACAGTTAGGAGGTAGGTAGGACCCACCATACACAAAGACTTCAGGCTGCTTCAAGCAGATAACTTTGGCTCCTTACCTTGACCCGACTCTGGATCCTGAAGTAGAAGGTTTCATTCCACACCGGATTGTTGGAGTTTCTCACAGTTTTAGTGCGGGACCTTTCACATGTTGCAGTTGGCAGCCACAATGACACGTAGCAATCAGCCTCGCTTACTGGATAGGGAAAGAGGCAAAACAATTGTTAATGTGGCAAAGTCAGTGGTGCTACATGACACTGGAAACGTTCCTGCGCGGTCCCAACAACAAGTATGAGTTATTTAAAGGCAGAAATGGCTGATTTAATGTAACTGTATTTAAGATAACCTTCTGAGAGAAAAAGCACAGACCATAAGATGACCTAGAACAAGAAGGTGGTTTCTATGCTTGCTTGCGTGAGTTACAGGCAAGAGCGATGTTGTGTATAAAAGAAGATGGTGAGAATTTCCTCTCCTAGTCAGCCCCTTTCTTCAGTTTCTCAACCAGCAAGCTTTCCTGTGCTCATATGTGCATGCACACATACACTAAATAACCCTCAGCTGCTGTCTCAAAGGTCTCCATCTCTGCCTTGCCTTCACTGATTTTCTTGGTGAAGGCTTGTGAAAGCAGCTGCAGAACTACCCCTGTTGTAGGAGACGGCCTTCCGCCAGAAGGAGCTCATTGAATTAGACATTGGATCTTAACAAATTGTCATGTCCAAGAGGGACCAAGTGTCTCTCCAGAAATGCACCAGTAGAAGGTTAATGAAAGATATTCCACTCTATTTCTCAAAGGCACCTAAATTAAGGTATATCACAAATGCAATACACTGTGCGCTGGGCGAATGCAACACTTCTTCATGAAGGTTACACAAAATACTTCAGCACCTTGAAACTCTCACTTACAGAGTTCTTAACAATAAAATGATCAGATACCATATAATGCAAAAGGAAAATGGATGTCCTTTGACAGGGAGACTTTTGAGAGAGACAAGTGATGGCAGCAGTAAATGGAGAGGACCTGGCAGCAGCTAAGGACTCAGGTGATCAGAAGAACGAGAGCTTGCACATCAACTTGTGGGGAAAGGCCAAAACCTCTCCTGGCTGCAACAGGAGCCTTTTCTTGTCTTCTTTTTTTCTTCTGCACCAGGTTCTGCCAGGTGTCACCCTACAGCCACTGCTCAAACTGGGTGAAGGCTGTATTTTATGTTGTTGAAAGTGGATTTGTTCAAAAAAGCTTGCTGCTTTTCTGTCCAAGTCAGAACGAAGAACTGAAATTCAGAACTGGTTGAGAAATTACATAATGCATTGTGATACATAAAGTGACACCTTAATTATTGCTTTTCTTCTTTTTAATGTTAAAATGCAGAAACAGAAAAACATTTTTAATTCTGTCAAATTTTTCCTAAAAAAATTATGGAGAAATCAACACATTTCTGCAGAGTCAAAAAGACAGCATTCCTCTAATGGAAAAAGGGCTTGTCTAGTTTGTGGAAAAGCTTGCTGCTCTCTACAGCTCCCTGAGGAGGGGAAGGGGAGAGGGAGGTGCTGAGCCCTTCTCTCTGGTATCCAGTGACAGGACGTGTGGGAATGGTTCAAAGCTGCACCAGGGGAGGTTCAGACTGGATATCAGGAAGCATTTCTTTACTGAGAGAGTGGTCAAACACTGCAACAGGCTTCCTAGAGGAGTGGTCGATGCCCTGAGCCTGTCAGTGTTTAAGAGGCATTTGGGTAGTGCCCTTAATAATATGCTTTAACTTGATCAGCCAGTTGGACTAGATGATCATTGTAGATCCCTTCCAACTGAAATGGTCTATTCTATTCTATTCTATTCTATTCTATTCTATTCTATTCTATTCTATTCTATTCTATTCTATTCTATTCCATTCCATTCCATTCCATTCCATTCCATTCCATTCCATTCCATTCATAAACAACTATGAGGAAAAAAATTCAGTGCACAGGTGATACATGTGGCTGCCAGGAGACCGACTGCTAACATTGGAAGCATTGCTCATACCAAATGTCTCTCCCCAGTAAGGGTAGGTCTAGTCAGCCTGGCCTGTCTGGCTGCCATACACATTTTGCATCGCTGAGACACATCAGTGTCTCTCTGAAAGAGGAATAAAGTGTCTCATCTGCACCTTTTCCTTGGAAAGCAAGTGGCTTGTCTTTATTTCATTTATAGAAAGAGTTCATTTAAGAACTAGATTTAAGGCTGTCCTCTTTCTGTCTTAAGACGCTGCTTTTAACTACCTACTACTTGTCAAATTCCAGCATTCAGTCTCATGCATCTCCAGGAAGCATGTCTGTCTTGGACTAGGCTTTTTGGGAAAGTCTCATCTGGAAGAGTTTAGGTTTATCCCAAGAATGAGACAGAAGAAGAAACATCATACTTTTTCATGTTAAAATAGAAATTCTTAATCATTATGCTGTCAGGTAATAGACCTCCTAGACCTTGCTCCAGAGTAGAAGAAACAAGCTAGTTCTAGAGCAGTACTGCACCTGATCCACCCTCTATCAATCAGGCAATGCCAGAGCAAGAAGTCTCCCAAACCAGAGATTGCGTTGGGAATACCATGTTTAATAACCCTTGCTAGACTTATGCTCCATGACTAATTTCTTTTTGAACAGATAAATTTTACCATCCATACATTCCTGTGACAGAGTTGCACAGTTTACTTAGATATTCCCTTTATTTGTTTTAAACGTTATGTTTGATATTTTTATTGGATTCTCCGTTATTCTCGGATTGTGAAAAATAGTGAAAAATGACTCCTTATTAACACTCTTACTCCCTTTTATAGAGACATCTTCCATGTCATCCTCAATAATTTCCCTTCCACTCTCAAAGTCTGTAGCCTATTTAGTTCCTGTAAAAGTTGTTTCAAATCTGTCACATAGTTGGTGCCTTTCTACAGCTCCTTTCGTTACTTCCTCAGAGGCTTTTGCAGTGGACTTACTTAATATATCCCCGTAAGAGAACTGTATGAGGATCAGTTTGATTCTGTATGACTGTTATTTTCTTTTCTTCTTCTTTTTTTTTTTAATTTTTTTTAATCTGGGAAATTCTATGCAGATAATAATGTTTTGAAGAATTTTGAAACTGCAGAAATAGGTATTTGAATATGTTTGGAGATCCTAGAAGTAACAATACTAGTTTTGAAATGTTTTTAAAGTAATTCTGTATGACTATTGCATGACTTCAGGTTTATCTTTGTAGATGAATGACTGCTGGTTGTTTGGCTGGCAAAGTACTCTGTTCTACTGATGTGATTTGTCATTCTTGTATCTTAACTGTACTTTGAGATACAAGGCATATCAAACAATCCTTAATTATATGCATATATGCAGACAAACTAGTCAGCTGTGTATTTAATGCAAAATATTGCTTCAGTTCTGCTTGCACAATCTCTTTCCACAACCTAGTTATTTGTGATTTTGTCTTGCTGCCTGACACGCAGAAGATCTGAGATGAGTCCTTGATGAAACCTTTCTGTGTTATTGCATCATCAGACGTGTGCCACAGCCGTGGACCAGGAGGGAGGTGAAGGTGCAGAGAGTGCGACCCAACAATACGACTTAAGATATGGTCAGTATATCCCTCAATCGGAGCTGTGACACAGGGAAGTCCTCCAATATACTTTCCAGAAAAACATGTGACAACCACAGGGTAAAAATGGGAATAGAACTGCATAGTAAATCCAGATCTTTGTCTTTCAGAACATCTTCACTGTTTCTTCCTGTGCAAGAGACTATAATGCAGACTGCTGCTGCTCACAGTGAAACAGGAGAATCAAGAGAGACAGCAGGGTTACACCACTTCCCTTCCATGGTCACCCTAGAGCTAGCTTCAGCATCCTTTCACAGGTGCTTATGTAGCTGTATTGATTCAAACAAAACAAACTGTTAACTTGTCTATGTTGTGTGAAATGCCTCTTCTCACTGCACACATGGATAGTCCATGTCCTTTGACTAAACAGTGGCATTTTCCTTTCCCGCTCACTCACTTCCCACCACTTTCCTGCTGTGTGACTCACACTCTTGCACAACTGCAAGACTGCTGCATGAGTGCTGGAAGGGACAGGGCATCCAGCTCTCAGTCAGCACTGACAGTCATTTCAGGGTAATTAATAATGGCATCAGCCTGGTAGTAATGATTTTAGGAAGGTTTTTCTTGTTCATTTCATCTGTGTCAGAGCCAAGATAAGGGGGGATGAAAAAGTTTGCTCCTCCCAGTCACAGTTCCCAAGGTGCTACAACCCAACAGCAAAATTATCGCTTGCTTTCGAAAACACAATATGTGGTATTTTTCATCTACCTATGTCAGAAACTCTCATTTCTTTGGGAGAAAGTACTGATCCTCAAAAACACAGCCAAGTCTTAAAACAAACCAGAAAGCACGGGAACATTCAATGAAACAGCAGCAAGCACTGACCTGGTTTATAACAATTAGTTTACGTAAACACGGGGTTATTTCAGAAACACTTGGAAAAGGGTGCTATACAATTATAAAAGAAAACTTGTTGCCTGTACCCTAGGATACCAGTAAGAATGGAGATACTTACAGGCATCCACTCGCTGGAGATTTCTCATGCGGATGATCCTTACAGTCAGTAGGTAGCAGGGAGAAGATTCTATCTGGAGAACAGTACAAACCAGAGTATGCTTTCAGTGCAAAAAAAAGTATCAAATGTGCAAACTGAGTGCTACGAAGCAATAATACAATTGGTAAAAATTGTGTCAAACATTTCACTATTCTGTAGATGAAAATCTGCACTGTAAGCTTCTGACTGTAAGAAGTCATGTTTCAACACCTTATACATTTCACTGTCTTTTTGCTGTGTTACTCTGAGTCTGTGGTTCATGGTAGCAGAAAAGAAAGGGATAAATCCCTGTCAAATGTCTCTGTCTGCGAGGTGTTTGCAACCCCCATTGCTCTGAAATTGCAGAGTTTAGCTCTACAACATAGCTACAATAAGTCTCTTGAACAGAATAAACGCACTGGTAAGCACTGTGGTGGAGCTGTCAGAATACCAGCAGTCGTACTCAAAGTTACAAACAATCCCCTCAGTAACCACCCATGAGGTCACACCACATTGAAAAGAGCACTGTGGAGAATATGTGTTGCTGCTGATTCTCATAAGATAAACCCAAAGTACCACTCTCAGAGAGATGTTTTTACCCTCTGCTTCGAAAACATAGATTTCTCTTTTTTCCCTTTGCAATTGTATGGGGAAAACACAGTAATCTAAGCTTTTGTAAATCACAACTATGAGATAAGCCCATGTCTGAGAATTGTTTTCAGAGGATTTAGGTATGAGTTTCCTTTGGGGAAAAATAAGGCACGATACCCCACCCT
>VXBO01004744.1:386185-549118 GCA_013400135.1 Rhinoptilus africanus
TTTTTTAGCTTCACCAGAAAAGACCTGCCTGACCTTGGAAGACCTGCTATGGGACACTAAAAATACTGGTATACTTGTTACTAGAATAGAACAGCTTTCCCAAGTTCAGAGGACTATTAGCATAAGTGATGATATTCACCTAGAAACCACTCCAAAGGTGATGAATCTTAAGAAAGTTGAGAACCCCTGTCCTCAAGGAAACCTATAGAGAAGAACAGGCAGATTCGGCATACAGACCTCCATATCTGTGGAGTTAATTCCATATTATATGCACACTCGGCCATCTGGAGTGATCTGTATGGTCTTCAGCTAAATCGAGGTATTCTGCTCCCACCTGAGGGAACGTCATAAAGAAAGAGAACTCTGAGGCTCTCATGAACAACTGAACTAGTGTTATCTCATTTAAAGTCTGAATGTTCAAAGCTAGATAGTCTAAATTTGTAGAATGAAAAGCAGAGGTTTCAAGTGGAATGATTTTATTTCTTTACATTTCATATTTCAGTAATTTAAATATAGATGAAGCAAAATAACCTATCTGCTTAAAAGATCTAACTGTAGTTGCCTTGGCAGCAAAAACCATGCTACTCTCATCCTTTAGTGCTTGCTAGACCTCATTCTCCCTCTAATATTAGGTTTCTTATTCACACTACAACCCAGTTTTGTAGAAGCATCAATCACCCAGCAAAGGTACCTTTAATACATCTGACTGCAAAGACAGGCTGTGGAGAAACATTGCTCCATGACGAACTTAACATTTTTCAACATGTTCAAATATAGCTTTGTGATTTCTTTTGTCACAGTCTTGGACTGGACTGAAACTACCCACAGCCAGTGTCCTCCTAAATGCCTTGCAACAATATATGCTTGCCTAGCCTTCCAACAGGCAAAGAGAGCCTGGGGCTGTTCCAGCAAGCTGGAAACGCAACCCGGACTGGCTGTGACCTCCTCACTGCTCTCAGTCATATAGATACCTCTATACGAAAAAGAGCACTAGAGAGCAGAGTCAGGTGGCCATCCTGGCTCAGCTGTAGTCCTCTTTCTGCAGGAGGAATGGTGTCTTAGACCGTCACTTCTGTGGTTAGTGAAGGAAGAAGATGCGGAGCAGGAGGATAAACTCACAGGAGGGGGGGGCACTACTGTTGCCTGTCATCTTACCCCTGTCACAGCCAAGAAAGCATCTTCTGGGAAATTAATTTTAAACCAAGTCTTTAACCAAAGACTTTAAAAGCACTAGAATATATTCCTGTTAGGACATGATGATCATACAGACAAAAGTGCGGCACTTTATATCCATCACATATATGCATCAGCATTTGTATGCATCTAGAATATAACTAGTACACAGCTCTGATATTGAAAGTTATTACTTTCCCAGTAGAGAGACTGACATCACTAAAGACTTTTTACATCACTGCACTCATAGTTAAAGGCTCGTCTATGTTTCCTTGATGTTACAGTTACTGATGCACTGCATAAAGCCCAGCACTTACCATACCCGTCTTTACTCCATACCAGAGTAGCCTAATTGAAGTGGAGATTTATACTCCATTTTATGTCTCTCAGATTTTGTGCATGTTGCAAATGTAGACTCCTCAATGGTTACCTTTACAGTGAGAAAGTCCTCTGTGCCTGGACTTGTCTCACTGTGGGATGTTTTCTGTAGTTGGAGTAGGTTTCCCAGGAGCACAGTAAACTAAAAGAGCAGCTCCCAAAATTTTCTGAATCACTGTTCACTCTCCACATTTCTGCAGACTACATGCAAGTTTATCATCTCCTCACGAGCTGGAAATCAGCACGAGGGCAGTATGACCAGTATGGTGCTTCCTCCCATGCCCCAAACCAGTTGTGGGTTACAGGCCATCAGAGCTCCTGCACCATCAGCAATCATGGACCAGAGCTTAAGAGTGACCAGAAAAGATATTTGTTAAAAATCTATGAAAGTTTTTCTGAATCATATCATCTGTTAAATCTCAAAAATAAACTACACTGTATGTTTACAAAGTAGACACCAAACCAAAACAACTGCAGCTCCAGGAGGAATTTGGAGCATGGCTTACTTACAAGACTGGTTGGAACAATTTTGGATGTCAGCCAGCTGAGTAGCAGAAATTGCAAAATTAAAGAAACAACCATTAATTGCTCAAGATTTTAAAGTGTGTATTAATGTATGTAGAAACTTGCATCTCCTTGCATCAGCCTCTAAGGATGCTCCATTACATCAGCAGAAGAGAGGAAATAGGAGGGGAGCAAACATTTCATATCTTTACAACTAATTTACAGATTACTAGTTGAGAGAGAGAAGGGTGCAATAAGCAGCAACTGGCAGGAAAAGTCGTACTGCTAGGGGCTGAAGGACTGCCTTTCCCCAGTGTTAAGGGGCAGAGAAAAGAACAGAAATCTGGGAGCTAGAAAGGGCTCGCAGTATGCATATCAGGCATCTGTAAGCTCAGAGAGGTCAGAATCTCAGCAGAAATATTAAGTGCCATCATGTTTTCTGGATTAGGGTTTTTTTGCTTGCTGTCTATCAAGACTGGTTTGAAGAAACTAGAGGAGGGATACACCTTTATCTCCGTTTTACACGTTTGTCTCCACCACCTTTTTGTTCCTGATGTCCTCTTTCTTTTCTTCTTTCCATTCCCTGACATCTTTTCTTTCTCATTAACTTCTTGTCTCTCCAAAAAAAACCCGTTTCCTTCCTTTGTCCATGTCAATACCGCATAGCTATAATTCCCTTTTTCACTAATATTCGGGTATTATACATATTTTTTCCTTCTCCTCTTCCTCCCTCCCTTGCTTTATACACCATCTGTTTTCTTAATCTTTCCCCTTTTTCTTGCATGTCTTCTCCATACTGCAGTGGTACCTTCAGAAGCTTCAAGTCTGAACGATGGAGGTTTGGTCATATTTGGAACAAGCATGAATACTACAAGCATTAGGGCAGCTGGGATCAGGCCATGACATCTGGGTGAGACACCCACGTGGATGGAGCAAAGGGGATAAGCAACAGTGTGTTGAAGAGAGTGCAAAGGAAACCTCAGGACTCAAGGAGAAAGAAACTGGAGACATGACAAGACATGCTAGACCTTTGATGTGAAGAACTGGTGGGGTGTGAGGGGTGCTGGGGAAGGTCTTTATGAATGCTGCGGGTGTGCTGGGCTTCAGTGGGAACCCTGCAAGGGACGGACTTTCAGGGGGAGCTCAAAGCTGCAAAAAGTTCAGTGGCATGAAAGACACACAGTTCTCACCCATTGCTACCTGTTGACCAGCATATAATAATCAGAGCATGAGGAACCCAGCCCTGCTGGGAATGAGGCCCTGGTGGCCTCTTCTGAAGCATTATCACTGCAGTAAGAGTGGGGTATTGCACACGCAGAGCAGAGCTTTACATGTGAACAGGTTTTAGCACAGGGTTTCTCGGAAGGGAGTCCTGCTCTACCAGCCAAGTTCTCCTGTATCCACTGTGGCAGACACATTTCCATTCATTCACATGGTGCACTTTGTAGTCTCACAAATGAACAGCCCACTTGACTCAGACTGTTTGCAATAATCTTACATTCGATCACTCTTTGGGCTACAGAACAATGTAAAATGGCACTGACGACCATCCCATTCGCTTCTGCTTCCTCAGTGGCACTCGCCCAATGGGACTGTCCGAGTACCCACAGGCCTCCCAAGGGGATCAAAGACCCCACTGCTGCTTTCCTTAGGTTCCTACGGGCTGACTCACCTCACCGAGCTGCCCAGTTCTCGATGCACCTTTGTGATAATCGGAAGGGCTGGGGCAAAGGTGCAATCGCGTGCTAATCCCTTCACTCACCTACAGATAATGAATAGGTAAGAAGGAAAAGCCAGACACAGAAAAGATGCAGAACATATTCATTACAATTAAGGAGGTCACCATGTTAGTGTTTGTAGTTCCTATTACCACAGCTACCAAAAGTTCTGTCTTTTAAAACACTTAGGAAAAGTCACGCTAACTCCTGTCGGTGCTAACGTTGTGATACAGCGTGGGCCTGGATTTTTGCAGTTTCCTCCCTTGAAGGGATAATTCCATGAAATTACCCCTATTTCCTGTAAAAAGGGACACTCCCAACCTGCAAAACAAAAAGAGCTTTTAAATGCCCACATCTGCAGCTGTTACCTACATTCTTTCAATGCCTCAGTACAGCCCAGAGGCTGAGCATGGGAAACATACCCCATTAGCAGCTGAGCCAGAACAAAAAATGCCTGAAGACAAAGCCACACAAAGCCTCCATGCTGGCCTGCAAGAGCTGACAACTAGGATCTTCTGCAAGCGTTCTGTGCAATTAATTAATAAATTTAATGATAAAAAGCAAGGTGAAACCAACAAATTAACCAACCCCCTAAGTCACAAACAAAGCACCTCTACTAAACACAGAACAGGAGTGCTGACTTGGAGGGGGTCAGAACAGGCTGTTACTGAGGAGCACTCACCTGGAGACACCTCTACGATATCTCAGAGGGGAAGAAATCAACTGCAGATGGCATGACAGGGCTGGTGTTCTTCCCTTCAACTCAAGAACATTACTTATGGGTGAAGGGCACCAGTGCCCCTGGAGAATGACAGCTGGGTGGATGATTAAGCCAGACCTTTTTCAGGGTTTACAGTAGGATGTATAGGTATTTTCAGGGTCACAGCACAGACCTTGCTGTGGGACTATGGTGGCTGTGGGTGTACCTGGAAGAAGAAAGTCATGAAAGTCTGAGAATTGCAAGGGGAGAAATGAAAAGAAGATCCAGTTCTTGTCCAAGATCTTTACCCATGTTGAAAACACCACTAGGAACCTAATGTATGGGCCTGGCCAGACTGCTGGCAGGTGGGATGGGCTCAGCTCCCAGAGGGTAGAGCAGAGTAAGGGATGCCTTAGTGGCATACCTGGAATAAATGGGGGTTCTCTCTGTTAAAAAGAAAGCAACAAACAAAAATGCAACAAGGAAGCAAAGGGGTATAGTTAAGGGCAGGGATGGGAAAAGAGAGGCAAGTTCTTGAAACTTGGTGTCATTGACAGCCTTGGATGGCAGCTCTTGAAGATGTCTGAAACATCAGCTGGAAGATGAGCAGGTGGGAGAAGTAGCAAACACGTGTGTCATCCCAAATAGGTTTGCCATAATGATAAACAGGGAAGCCCTAGAGGGAGTTCCAGCTGGAGCAGAGGAGAGGCAATGCCGAAAGGGAGTGCGTGACTCAGCAGCAGAGATCACAAAGAGGAGCCCTTGATGAGCACAGGTAAGTAAATAGCCATTTCAGCACACCGGAGGTTTGAACCAGGACTGCAGGTTGGATGGAGTTCTGAGGGCCTGGAAAAGCAGCTGGGGCAAGGACGCATCATCCCTAAGGGGCTGAGGTCACCGGAGGTGAGTGGGAGACTAAAGAAGACAAAGGCTTAAAGCTGTAAAGGAATGCTTGAAGGAAGAGAGAGAAACAGACAATGATAGCAAGAGGGAAGAGAAATTCTTAGCCTTTTAGAGGTTCACATCTCATTTTGCATTAAGGATTTCTTTTCTATTTTAGCTGTGATTGCATTATTCATAGCTCTCTGTGTGCCAATACATGTTACTTCAGCGCAGACAAGTTTCTGCATTTCATTTAAATTTTAGGTAATAGAAGGCAGCTGATACTGACTGAACCATTGTATCTTTTAAGATTAATATCTTTGTTGCAATGAAACAGGTTCACAGAGTATTTGCATTATTAAAATCCTTCATAAAGCAAATAACTATTTTGGTCTTCATCTCAAAAATAAGCAGTTTCAACAAATTGCCTTGTGCTATTTATAGTAGTTGCACAGACTGTGTGTTGATTGTGTACAGTCAGGGACCAACAAAGTCATGCAATTACCCATGCATTACCCATGGACATCAGTGTAAAGCAGTTAGCTTGCCTTCCTACCACAAAATCTGAATGTCTCTCAGGTTTTGATGTTTTTATACTCACAACATCCCATCTTATAATAGCAAGAAATACTATTAAACGTGTTCAAATTAATGGGATGTGGATGCTGAGCTGGATCCTTTAAATACCATGAGTGTTCAGTGAAAAACACAACGCTAGGTTAGGTACTTACACATGCACCAGAAGAGCTGATCCTGACCCACAACGGGGTTTGGAAAGGTCACTTCCAAGGAATATTCCGAATCTAAATATTGCTGGTGTAATAAACCTTGCAAATTCAGAAGTATAGAAACTTTGCACTTTCCTTGTGAAATTTCAGATTTTCTTTTATGTTTAGTTTTGCATGTTATTTCCGACAAAATTTCTTGCTGGCACTATAGCAAACTATGGTTTTCTCTTTTTCTTTTAAGTTATCCACAGTTATTATGCATTTTTCCATTGCACTAGATTTGGAATAAATTAAATATCTGTAGCGTATTTGTCTTCACTTCGCATATAACTTCTACTAGTCTAGTAAATGTTGAAAGAATTGGTATTGCTGTCCCACATTCATGCATTTAAAAAACTCGCCAGTAAGAACCACAATTCCTAACTTCTGATTTACTGCATATACATGTATGTACATGAAAAAAAATGTTCACCAGCAGTGAAATCCAACATAAATAAAGCATGAGACTAATCGTTATTTTGTTTGATCACTTTATCTAAGATCATCACGTGGTGCAGAGAAGCCACAGGCTGAGACAAGTCTTTGTACTTCGCCAAGTCTGTCATGTTCATTCACAAAAAGGTCTTGATTCTTCTGCAGGAAAAAAAATATTTGGATATCTTTCTGAAATTCAGGATGGCGTTTATTTTTTATGCTGTCGTTTCTGCTCTATGGCTGAATTCAATGCCTGAAGGATCAGATGTTTGTTGTTCTGAATGTTGTAGCTGGTCAGTTCTACCAGCTTGTCAAACTCCTCCTCTGTGTACGTAAAACTGTTTAAGCAGTATGGGGAAAAAATGCTGGAAACATCCACATTGCCCTGTGCCATCTCAGCAGGGCTCCGCTCCACACCTGACAAATAAAGAAAGATTGTCAATGGAATATAGATGTGGTCCCACGTCCCTCTTTCCACATGGGCCAGAACATTGCTGCTTGATACCTGGACATGTGCATTTCTCTCCCATAGGAGCCCCAGCAGGGAAGGGAGGAGACCATACTAGACCATGTCTCCCATTCTGACACAGCCAAAGGGTGGCCAGGTGGTGGGAGGATCATCTCTGTCCCGTAGCTTACCAGGCTCTTTGTATTTTCTGAAGGTGTCATTCACCAGCGGGAAAAACACCACTGTCGGCGCCTCTGGGGTCTCTGTGTCTTCAAAGATGTAGCACTCCTTTAGATTCTTCTTTTCTTCTTCACTCAGGCGGATTTTGGGAAATGGGATTCCCTGCTTTAGAAAGTACTTGGAGGCTTCTTCCAAAGGCTGCATTCAGATAGAAAAAAAAGATTAGAAGTTCTGTCACCCCCCCCCAATTTTTCCTGGTGCACAACACATCTATCAAAGGCTCTTCACAAAGATCTGGGAGCAGCGTTCTCTGTCGGTATTTCTTCTGGCCTTTGTCTCTTGCATGAGATATTTAGTACCAGTTATTAACAGAACAACAGCTCAAGACCAAGCCTCCAACTTGCACTCCTGATTGTTGTCCTACCTCCTCCTCCTCCTCAGCCTTTATCTGCAAGATAAATAAGATATTCATGGCTGCAGGCAAGGGTGGCCTAGCCGCTTAAGACAAAGAAACATGCCCCATAGTGTAGAAAAACCTGATATGAGCAGAACAGACAGGAATCTGAAATGGTATGGTTTTTAAATATGGATTCACAAAAACGCCAAAATTTTGTTGACTTGACATAAATATTTTAAGGCCTCTGTCTTAGATGCCCCAAGATGGTTGTAAAAATTTGTGTAGGCTTCTGTGAGCAAACATCATCTTAATGAAAATGTTAATTTAACCTTGCAGGTGTGTAAGTCGTTTTTGAAAGCAGGATTTTTGTTCCTGAATCTGGTTGGTGCGTATGAAAATTTTAGCCTTCAAGAACTTCTATCTTGTCCATATTTACTAACAGGAATTACAGACCAGGTTATTTAGCTGGTATTTGAAACAGCAGACATGGTATCAAAGGACAATTCTTCTCCACAATTTAGAACAAAGTAAAAATCCAATTACTGTTCTAAAAACAACTGGAAAAATTACTTCTAATTCAACTGCATGTTGATATCTTTAGATGGATATCACAAGACAAACAAAACGAGTTCATCAGTGGTGGTATTTGTTGCAGAGAAATGCTCCATATGGAGTGTAGCCTCAATAGACATATTGAGATCCCAGGAGAAAATAGCATTTGCCTATTAGAGGTTTAATTAAAATAAAATATTTAGAAAACTTATACTAAGTCTGTTCTCCTTAGGGCATTTGCCATGGTATACCAGCATCACTGAGAGACCTAGGCATCTACAAAATGGGAGCTCTACACAAAGAATCCTTTTCTCCCAGAATCAGTTTCTTCTACATAAATTATTCCAACTCCTTAAAGAGGGCTAAAAAGGGCTAAAAACCGGCAGGTATTATCAAAGAAAATAGAGTGGTCATTTCACCGATGTCTGTGATCCAGAAGAATAGTTTAAGTGTAGGACAACATCCACTTTCCTCTCCGGCCTCATGAGGGGTGGGTAGCTGATATCGATGTATCCTGCCGTGTCTGCCAGGCACATGAACTCTGCTGTTTCTGTCAGCTGGCTGGGGAAATTCTCTAGCACAGTATCTAAAAGGAAATATTTGTTATGATGAGTGATTCATTGATAAAGAAATATATCTGTTGTTTGGCTGATAAGGGAGGGAAAAGTGCCTCTTGACTTCCCATTACTTTTGCTTTCCAAGACCCTGCCACACTATGGAAGCTCAGCCTTGACAAAGAAAAGAAAGGCCTGTCCAAGGCAAAAAGGAAGAGCTCCTTCACTTCTCATGCTGGTCTTCTTCCATCACCAGTGAGCAGTACTTGCCCTTCCCTGGAATCAAGGGAGCTCTTGGAGCTGGTTTGCTTGGATGACATATCACTAGTTATCTTGCTATTTTTGTTTCCAAAGTGAAGAATAAATCCTGTTCATCCTCTGCCTTCTCTTCACCGATGAAAACACCAAATATCTAAGCAGATAAAAGTTAATATCCAGGGATGTTTACCTTTCCATATACAGAAGTTTTTGCTCTGTAGGTATTCATTGTGTATCTGGAACCCCTTCAGAAAGTTGTAGAACTTAGAAACCATCACCCGCTCAGTCAGGACCTGCCGAATGATGCCCATGATGCCACATTCAGGGGTGACTAAGTAAGTCTCCAGCTCATGGCTTCTGGCTGGTGGGGAAGGCTCGTCTCCTTCTGAAGGGTAGAGAAGAGGAACAAGTTGTTGTTTTGATACAGTTCTTTGCAATACTTAAAATGCCAAAAGGCATCTAATATTAGCTACAGGAAAGAAGACCCTAATACGACATGGAAACATACAATCAAAGCAATGTCAAAGTAGAAGTAAGAAGAACATCAATCTTCAGAAAAGCATATTCCATGAAAAACAAAGTCAGAGCGGCAACAAACTTCCTAAATCTGGAAAAAGCAATCTACTGCTTGATAGAAGTCATAAGTGGATTCCCTGTGTGAAGGTCGGGGTAGGCTGAGAATCTGGATCAATTTCTTTCAAAGTTAGACCAAACTGGATTTGAAAAAAAATATTAAGCTGTCAGGAGACTTAAACACTCAGAAAAAAGTAGAGAAAAAGCATCGTGCCAAATGGCACCTCATGAGACTGGGAAAGAGGGTCAATGGCTTTGTATCACAGGTATTTATTGAGGTCAGGGTCCTGCAACCCTTCCCTAAAGAAAGTGATGGAAAGCCCATAAACCAAACTCACTAAGCACATTTGAACACAGGAGGGACAGCCAACATCTCTAAGGAGCAGACAGCTTTACAAGATCAAAGAACATTGAAATGGCATTCCACATAACTGATATATCCAAGCCTTCAACAACAACATATGTAAAGTACCATCTGCCAAGGCAGACAGAGCACACAGCACTGAGATGTTTTACAACATGTAGGTTCACTGAAAGGCCGCTGACAAAGATGATCTGTTAAAAAAACATCAGTAGTTTTATACTGGGTGTCAAATCATCACTTGCATAAATTCAGTCCAAGGGAAACTAAAGAAAATCATTTGTGGCTACAAATGAATTCAGAGAGGAAACCTAGTTAGATGTTGCTGGCAACATAACACCTTAGGGGAAAAAAACCCCAACCTGCAGTGCAGCACTGGCCTCAGCTTTAAGATTTAAAAAGCCTTCACAAAGATTTCATGCTATAGGAATCTAAATGTTATATTGATTTAAAGATTCATAAGACAACAGGTAAAGTAGAAACAGAAATATAACCAACCAACATCAACAGTCCTGTGTTGAGTACACCTCACTGAGCACCTTTGTGTAGGATCTGACGAATGCCAGGCATCCAAGAGGTTGTAGGAGAAGACATTACTCCACAGACCTGTGCAATGGTAGAGAACAGGGAAACTGCGTTGGAAATATTTTAATGGAAAATATCCCTTTTAAAAAAAGATAAACTTTTAGCTTTGCAAGGTGTATCCAGAAAGCATCAAGGTTTCCAAACTCTCACCAAAACCTGTATGAAGTTCTTTTGCAGCAACCCACATTCTCTCCTCAAAGAGGAACCTAAATAGTTTTAAACATTGTGCCAAGCCTTCAGCCACTGGAATTCACTGTCACATACAGCAATTACCAATACACTGCAAATAAGCATACCCTGTCCTATAAGCAACTGTCGTCAGAGAGTAAAACCACACCATTTCCCATGAAATAAGTCTTTGATCTACAAAGTATGTCATATGCAACCGTATACTCAGTTGAAGGTTTGGAGGCTGCTCTTGAACAGCCAAGATTCAAGTGCTTAGAGCACAATTTGGGATAGTCTGCAGAGTAAAACGAAAACATCTTCACTCTCCCTTGTAAGATTTCATTTGACACAAGTTCTTTTGAGTGAGACTCATCTCCGTCTCCTTGTTATTC
Source organism: Rhinoptilus africanus (assembly GCA_013400135.1). NCBI lineage: Eukaryota > Metazoa > Chordata > Aves > Charadriiformes > Glareolidae > Rhinoptilus > Rhinoptilus africanus. Next base: position 397,211 of record VXBO01004744.1, read on the forward strand.
TCATTCCCATAGCCCTTCTTCCACTTTTGCACTCCCAGTTAAAAGGACATCTAAAAATGTCTCCCCAGTGCATAAATCTCCAGAAGTATCTTGTATCTTGAAAAGCATTTCTTCTTCCACAGCTCTGCTGCAGGCTCGGAGGGGAACTCTGCCAGAGAAGGCAGTGCTGAGCTTTGCCTTGAAAATCTCTATGAGTGAAATCTTGGCAAAAGTCTTACAGCACAAAGGATGCCACAATTTGAACCACACAATACATAAATAGGCATTCCATGAATTAGTAACAGAAATACAATTCCCTTTTGAATGTGGCTTGTTTATGGAGTGGGACAAGAACCCAAGGGTCTTCTGCTTCACTAGAAATCCCCATAAGAATGGGACTTGCTTGAGAAACATTTGAAGCACATGAAATCAGATAGGGGCTCTCTGGCTCTACACTTTACTGGCAACTTTCCATCAACACAACCTCATCTCCCTGCAGCTTGGGAAGCTTCTGTCCAGGCCTGCTGTGAGAAGGCAGCTCCTCTCTTTTCTCCTGTCTCTACTTGGTGCCTTCTCACTCCCTAACACTTCCAGCTCCCCAAGCCCCAGGAGTCACACACTACTTGTGCATTTTAGAATCTTCCAAACACTGTTGTCCCTGCATAACCTGGTTGGAATGACATAGCAATGTTTCCCTGACCTCTTGCACTGAATTTTCACAGTACCTATATTTGCTGAAGTAAGAACTATGAGAAGAGACTGTATTTTTTACTAGGCTGACAGAGTTTAAAATATCAGACAAGCTTTCATATGTCCCAGCCTTTCTTCTGGAAACCCAAGTGTCTTATATGCTCATAAGCTCATCCAATCTTTCCAGCTATAGACATTGCTCTTTTAAAAGGCCTTACATCTTCCTGCAAATGACACCTTGCTTTTATCCTTAAACTCTCATGCTGTAACTAATGGTACGTTTTAATTGCAACCCAAGAGGGCATTACATGTTGTATCACTAGGTGGCAACATTGCTTTAACTCCCCACTCTGTTCTTCCTAAAGATACGCCTATATTGTGGGGTCACCAGCCTAATTTAGGTGCTGAGGCTGAGAACACAGGAGCTCAGCCCAGACTGGATGTGTTTGGTGTGCTTGCTACCTGGCCACCTCGCCTCTGACCACACCACTGTTGTTGGGAAGCTGCAACAGAGGCACAGCGTTCTCAGAAGGCAGCTCTGAGTCCCACCTAGCTCTATAATCTGTATAATCTGCCTCCTACCTCTGATGACCAGCACAGAGTGCTTCGTGGAAGAATACAAGAAAATGGAAAGGATGATGGGATCTCTTCTCCAGCGTACTCTCCAGCAGCTCAAGGATTTAGTGCTTCTAGCACTGGTGGCTGCATCTGAACTACTGTGGTTCAGAGCCTTCTGTTGGACTATCTTCCATGAATTTGTCCTCCCCTTTTCAGACCCATTCATACTTTTGGATCCTGTGTTATTTTCTGAGTCTTTTCTCTCAGCCACCTCTTTTCTTGAGTTCGTGACATCACTAAAAGCTCTAAACATAGCTGATGAAGCTCTGATATTTAGTGGCTGTGTGGCTAAGCACAATCTTCTGTTCCTCATGCCCAGCTATTTTCTCATTATTATATCAATATGACTCTGGACTACTCCTGCATCATACATTGAGGTGCACAACTTCACTGCACATCAAATAAGGAATAGCACATGGTGTTACTGAGTGTATGGAGTTTTCAGTTCATAAATAAACGCTTTCTTACGAGTATCCTTGATGCCTTATTGTGTGTTGTGCTTATTTACATACAACACATCTGTTGTTCAGGGTTTAAGAACAGATGGACTTTTCTGCAGACAACTTCACCCGGAGAACCAGCGTACAAAGGGGTGTGGGAGAGAGTTCTAGCATTGTGCAAAACTGAAACAAGAACTGCATAAAACCTGCAAAGCTGTCTTTCCTGCATTACTGGAAGCTACTCACTTTACTGAAGTAAGGATGACAAAACTCACTGATATAATCACGCTAGCAAAATTACAAAGGATTTAGAACACTAAAATATCAGTAACAGTTCAAAGACCTACTCAAAATTGCACATTTAATAACAAACTCAGTAACAACATTGCTTTTTGGTATAAAATCATGCCATTTGTAGACAAATTTGGTTTTAAGATTCCGGTTTCAAAGTCCAAAAGTTTTCCACATCGAACTCTGCTGCTGATCAGTTCAAAACAAACCTAACCTCTTTAAGCAGCCCTGAAACTTCAGGCATGAGAGTCGCTATTCAAGACAAAAGCAACAGTAAATAGTGTTATTTGAAATTTCCTCAAAGTGTTTTTTAGCCCATCTCCTTTAGTCTAAGGGATTCAGCTAGAGGTGAGAACAACACGTTATATACTTTGCTTCAGTCCTGCATGTTGTGCAGGGCACTAGTTGCAATCTGCAGGTCTGTACTATATTAAAAATAAATTTTTAAGCAATTCAAATTTTCACAATGGAGCACATCACCTTTCATGAAGCAGATGCGGGATTCAGGAAGCTTCTTCATCAGGCGACCCATGAAGAACTCGCTGCCAAAATCCTCTGCACGAATGAAGGCACCATATTTTAAGAACCCGACCTCATAAGGGGTGAACTCCACCCATTCTGTAGAGGCACAAAAAGAACTTTTAAATCTCAGTCCTATCACTATCTCCCTGCAAGAAAAGCTCTGAAATGACAAGGAAGCAGCTGCAGGACAAACTCTATCAGCAGGATGATCACAGACCGACCTTCCTCAGGGTAAGGAGTTATCATTCAGCTGGTTTCAGCCTCTCACTCAGTAACATTTCCCAAACTTGTTCATTCAGAACTTTCCAATGAGCCTCTCCAGACAGGACATAAGTGAATTTTATACCCAAAGAGGTCAGCCTAAGCTACCCCATACGTGGAGCGAAGGTTTGACTTGTGAGTACCCTGGCTGTCCTTAAGCACCTCCCCCAGATTTCTCCTGCCTCATAGGAGATGGGTTCCTCCCAAAGCCTAGGCACAAAGTCAAGAAATGGAAGAGGAAGTTAAGGAGGAAAAGTAACTGTTTATGAATGCTATGGTTCAGCAGTGCAAGGGGATGCAGGACATGCAGTAATTGATAATGCAAATCACTTGAACACCAACCAAGTCCAGATACAGCTCAGTTTTGCCATCACCTTTGAACTCCGAAAGGCTGTAGTCTTTTTTGATGTTAAGGATCATGTAGATAGGTAGGGGATTCTGACCCTGGTTCAATGCCTGTCGCTCATCTGAGAGTTTGTGGTTGTTTTTCTGTGAATTGACCAAAACCAGAAAGAGTAAAACTGAGGGACCTTGTTGACATGGTGTATGGATTCATAAGATTACAGCAAAATAAATACACATTTCCATCTTCATTTTCTTATTTTTTTCCACTCATTTTCTGTCCAGACCTTTTTTTAACCAAGAAGCAATCTAAACTTTTACACATCCACATAAGCTTACTTAATTACTGGTGAGCTGTAGTACTATTTTGCGGTGCAATGGTCTCTCATTCTTCCCAGTAAATGTATCCACTTTACATGGATTAAATTCTCACAGGGAGGAACAGAGCAAAAGAAAGAAAAAGCAGGACTCAGCTGTTAGGTGCTCAGGTACTCATACTGATAGAAGGAGACATAGGTTTTCTGCTCTGCAGAATACCCCTTGGGCTGCTAATTATGTGTTGAGAGATATGTGGGGACAGATCCCCTTTGTTAGTCAGCAGAAATCATCTGCTAGATAGTGCTGGCATGCTCTCAGGCTAGCATCTGTCTCTGGAGCTTCATTTTCCATATACCAGTATTCAGTAGCTGTTAGACAAAACACAGACACGCTACCCCATCACTTAATGCTTTTTCCAGCAGAAGACCCCAAAAATCAATGCTAGAGATCTGGTATCCCTCTTGCTTCCGCAGTTTTAGCTCCTTGTCATAGTACTTCAAGCTCTCCAGGGAAAAGCAGCTTAGCTTGCATTTGGTCATATGTCTGCGGACTTCACGAATTGGTCTGGAGAGATCGTTGTGTGACCACTCAGCATTCTGATACAAATGCGACAAGGCCCTGGGTAAAAGAAAGAAAGTACGTTGTTATATGCTCCAAACTCTTTCACTTTTTAGACTTGGATTTGAGGACCATATCAAATGAACTAGCCGAGGTTCTTTAAAAACATCTTGGGGGTTCAGTTTATTATTGAAGAGAAAGATTTTTGATTTAGAGGACACCCCCCAAATTACTAGTGAAACCTGAGGACTTGCAAAAAGTCCTTTCATGCTGTGTAGGTTTACGCACAAGGCTGTGATTTGCACCAGGCTTACTCACTAGGAAAGATCCTAGAGATGAAAAAGAGGGTTGAGGAGAATGTTGTACCACATAAGCAGTGCTTAGGCCATATTCTGTCTCAGGCAATGTGTTCCTAATGCATCAATAAAGAAGCTGAAGAGTGAAGCAGTACACCTTCCTTTAGCAAAATGAAGGATAAATCTCTCACAGAGCAGACTATAGAGGTGACAAATGATGTCTTTGTTCAGGATCTCCTTACCATGTTGAACCAGATGACCCAGTAATGTATGAAATAGCATCTAAGAGGCCCAGCTTCTGAAGACCCAACAGGTTGCCTAACAGAGATGTCAGTGCCCGCGTGCCGCCTCCTGTTGTCATGACGGCTACAACTGGTACCTGTTTAGACATCAACACAGCAGTGGTGAGCAACATCTTAGTTTGCCAGCACATGCGATCACTGTTGCGTGAATTGCAGCATTTCTATCTCACAAGAAATTCCAACATTTCACCATTTCCCCAAGCAGGGGAGAAAAGAAAATGTGGTATTTTTCACAGAAAGATAATAATTTTTTAAAAATCAATAATTAGCTAATTCTGACCTTTTTTTTAAATCAAAATCAGTCAATTTTTATTCTAAATTGTTACATGCTGGCTTACCAAAACAGCTCAAAACTTGTTGTTTCAAGGCATTTCAACATTAGACTGCATTTTCCTTTAGTAGTACATTATCTCATGAGACCTCTATTTTGAGAACAAGCAGAGCTCATCCTCTCTTATAAGTCAACTATGGCTAGATTACATTTCCTATAAAGTACCTAGAGTATATAATTGCAGGGATGAACCACAAAGCCTAACGGCATGGAAATATAAATTGTGTTACAGGAAGGCAAATTCCTCCAAGAAGCCCACTGAGAGAAGAGAAGCCAAATGAGATTTCCCATACACATTTCCAAGCAATTGCATCAAGGAGACACTCAGCAGTGACCTGATTCAAATCAAGCATTTCAAGTCAAAGCAAAGTATTCTGATTTGGGTTTACCTGACTATGCTAAAACATTCTCTTATTGGAAAATTTGAAATTAGGAGCTAGAATTTCCTCCCCCAAAAAGTTCTTATACATAAGAAACTGGTTTTTTCCACTGAAACTAGTACGGTAATGAGAAACAACAGACTGATGCAAACAGTTTGTGAGCAGTGCCATCATTTAGAGCATCCAAAGCCAGTGTCATATAACGGTTAATATGCTTTTGGTCCAGCTGTCCTGGACAAAGGGAAAAGCACTGGTGGAAAAAACCCCAACACCTCTCAAAGTGAAAACTTCTTCATTTCGGAAGTGCCTGATCACAGACCATGCTCCCTCCCTGAAACACCAACCATCCCCATGCCAGCATGGGCATGAACAAATACAAACCCTAACTCACTCAGACAGATGAGAGAAAAATGTTGAATGTCTTTGTGCTGTTAGAGTGACAATAGAGCTGAGATGATGAGCACCAGAGAAGAGAGTCTGTGATAAGAAACATCCTCATCAGTCAGTGTTACGTATCACTTTAACTATTGGGTTTTCCCCCTCCAAAATCCAATAATATAATATACCTTATGGAGTGCTGGTGACTGAATGCTCAGCTAAGAGAGTAGGACTATCCAGGTCTATAACTCACAAATTAAAAAGAAATAAGGCAGGGAATAAATACTGACTTAGGGCATTCTGTTTTCTGAGCAAACCTGTAGCAAGTGGTTTTGGTACTCCCCATGCTCTCACATTGTTTCATCTAAACGTTTCTCCATGCTTTACACGTGGCACTATATACATGAGGGCCAGATAAGGAAGAATATGTGAATGGCTGCAGGCAAAAGACGCTCCTGTTACACAGCACTGTCCAGTCCCTATGGCACTCCCCATACCTCATGATCCTGTAGGTCTTGCTCTAAATGAAGTGCATTTTTCAGAGCAGAAGCCACAAACTTCCTCCGTTTCTGTAGGAAACTTTTCTCCTCCATAGACAGATCAAACTCCAAGCGAACATCTAAGTTTCTTGACCTCAAACAAAGTCCAGGGTTAAACAGGATGTACATGATCTCTTACAATTAATGTCTGGACCCATGCTTACAAGTTACAAACTCTACTATTAGGCGTAGAAAAGCTGCTATTGCAGCCCCACAAAAGGACATCACAGATCGTATAGACAAGGTAGGGAAAAGGCTGAGAAAGGTAAAAGTTGTAAAAACTTACAGAAAAAAAACACAGAAATATTGCTTACTGCTACACTGATTTTCAAGAAGTGTCTAACATGAATACTGCAACCCATATACAGATACTATAAACAGTGGAATATTTAGGACTTGTTGCCTGAAAACCTCCAGGCTTTATAAATACAAATACTCTGGATTCTTTACAAGTAAGGAAAGTGAGGTATAAACACATATTTTTCTAAAGTCATAGCTCCATGGATTTTTCAGCCAGAAAAGATTATTCTCCGCATCCAAACTGAACTCCTGCATAGTGGCATAACAGGAAAGGTCACCCAGCATGGTTAACAACATTCATCTTCTGGACATGAGTAACTAACACAGGGTAAATATAATCATTGACTAAATACTTTCTCCCTTAGTTACAGAAAAAGGTAAGGAGGCAAAAAAGCTGGGCAGCATCTTTTTTTTCACAAAACAAAACCCAAAGACAGGATTTCTTACCAGTCATTTGACTTCACTTGTAAATTGATTGTTTCATCCTAGAAAAAAAAAAAAACAACCCACAATATAAACACTGGAGATGATTTTATGTGCTTTCCTTTCAGTCAGCTTTGAAGCCCTTCTTCTAAGAGCCATGTTGGAGCCACAAAGCCATGACAATCAGAAAATTCATCCAATTTTAAAAACCTCTCCAAGTCCATTTGATTTTCTTTAAATTGTTTTATACAAAAGATACACAGAGCAGTATACAGTAAAAACTAGCACCAGCCCTGCCAGTGTGCCCCGTATTGCCTCATCATTTGCTTTTCTCTAACCTTCATTAGTCCATCAGCTGGTCACAGAAATCCCTCTCTCAAAGGTTTGTCTGTGCTTTTGTTCTACTCAGTTCATATGAAAACGTACAGGTCCATAACCCACGGTGTTAGGAATATAAGGGCATTAGCCTGACATATCTAAATCCCTGCTTCACACTGATCTGGTTAGCTCATGCTCGTTGATCTTTGGTCCAGAGCTTCCCATTTATTCTAAAAAGTTGGTATTGATCACCTTCGCTACTGCTACTGTCTCCTTGAAGGGAAGTGAATCCAGAGGAATAGCGAGGGATGCATGGCAGTCTTTTTTATCTTCACCTGAGGTACACTGAAAAATAAATTATAATGTAGAAAAATATTTAATGCGTACACCACAGAAAAAGCACCAACTGTCATCAAGTAATTTTTTCACATGGGGTCACTGTCCATCAGTTTCCAAGTTGGCATCTAATATTTAAGCATCTTAGGGGGTACCATGCTCTTCAAGAGCAGACAATCACAAAGGATGGCTTTTAATTAAAACTAAAAACTCTTTCAGTTTGCCACAGTCGAGTATGAAAAACAATGATCTTACTTTACTTACTCAAACTAATGATCACATACCGAGCAGAAACGAGGCTTCTTCTCTGCTAGAGCCACCCGCAGCTCTGACAGGCTGTACTTGATGTAATGGAAGTCCAGGGGCTCCGTGGGTTGCCAGGGGGAGCCCAGCGACAGGCTCTGACTCTCTTCGTAGGATCCTTTCACTGAAAATAAGAAGTCTTTTTCTAAAAATAATTAAAAAAAAAATCAAAAGCATAAGAGGCGTTAATTATTATGATCTCAGAAACAGAACATTAAATGGTCCTTTGGAAGTTGTAATTTTAATATACAAAACCTTCAACAATGCTTAAAAGCTCCCAGATTCTATTTATCTAACCAGGGAACATTACAAGAAGAAGGGGGGGGAAAAAGGAAAAAAGAATAACCAAAGAGCTTGTAAAACAGCAGTAGCTGTTTTAAAAACCCAGACGTATAGGCAAATTGGGCAAAATGTGAAAATTATTGCGATAGAAATATATATTTATTTCTATTTTATAACACTAATAAGATTTGTTATCACTCTAATTTCAAAGGTCAGTTTTTATAGTTAGCTTAGGCACACTATAATTGTTGTATCTATGATCCTGTATATACTCCTAACCATCCAATTCATGTGCTCTAATTGTAAGAGCAAAGAAGGAAAATTACCAGGTAAGAAATTGACCAAAAAAAAAAAAAACTTGAAATTTTCAGTTTACCATAAAATAAGTTTTTTTGTTTCTAGTTTAAAGTCTAACCTGAAGGTTCTTTCTTTGTCTGTCTATTGTCCACCAGGACTTCCAAGCAGGAAATTTCACGAGACTGTAGCAGGGATGAACAATGAGAGAATTTAGCATTCAAAATATGCCATATCTGAACCACTTCACTCCTACCTATCTCTGGACACTTGGGTCCCTGGGGTCTGGAAAACTGCCCACCCTGTGTTTATTAGGCTAATAAGACAAAGATCTTGGCACTCTGAAGATGTTCCAGATTTCAGCTGACAGAAAAAATGGCTGTGTTTCGGTGGTCTGTCCATGGAGATGGGGCTTGGGAGGGAGGGGGAATAACAAGGAGGGGAATGGGAGTGTGTTGGGGCCTCCAGAGAGCAGACTGAGGGGTCGGCCAAATCACAGGGCTGTCCTCACAGCCCTACTTTAAGTTGGACACCTCTAAACAGTGAGTTAGGGGCAGTTGAGAAAGCAACTTCCATATCATCCTATGGAGGTGGGGAAAACAGGATGGTCGCGGGGGGGGTGCCCAAAAGAAGTCGCCAGAGGGAAGGACACAGAGGCAGTAAGTCAATGAAAGGGCATTTGAGGCTTTTTCAAGAGGCTTGCTATCAGCTGCTGGTGGTGGACAGGTCTCTGGGTATTCCCAATGACTGTGTTCACTCTTTCCTAATACATTCTCCCACAGGGATCAGCACAACAGGATGGCTGGCAGTGTTGGATACCCCCCCTCCCATCTCCCTCCCCTTCAGCCCTGCCTGCAGCGAGGTGTTGGGGCACCCGGCAGATTCACCACTCCCATTGCTACCACGAAGATGAACATAGAAGAGCAATAATTTTAAATTACCACTAGTACACCATTAGTGACAAGCTTTTCAGGAGGGACCGGACTGAAAGAGAGGAGAAGAAAATGCAATCAGAATGAATACGACCTGAATGTGTCCTTAAATTACCATCAAGGAATAACACTTTCCTTAAAGGTTACCTTCTCCAGCATAGTCTCAAATATGTAATTGATTTTCCATTTTGGGAGACATCTGAAACGTGGCTTCCTTATTTTTTTAATGATAATGGTAAACAATAGTAGTAATAAGCACAGTGGCCACAGTTCTTACTATCCTTCTCTCTCTTCCAGCAAATAATGGGACAAATTAGTATCCCGGATGATTCTTGGTAGATTTTAGCCAATATGCAACTAACTTGATAAACACCAGCTGTTGCTGTGATGCTGAGCATTTTAAACTTCATTATACTAAATGCTAGTGTGTGTTTAACTGCTTACTTTGGCAAAGTACAGTTCTTGGGTCCCGTATGGGTTTTACTCACATGCTCTCTGATGCAAACTCAACCTCCAGCAACTCTTGTGTCTGTAAAAGATTAATTCATTATAAGCACCTGAATTAATTTTCTTTCTCACTGGCTATGGTTATCTATGATTATTCTGTCTCCTGAAACAAGCTCTTAAAATCAAATATCCTTCCTGCTCTAGGGTATGCTCAGATGAGTGAAAGCAACCAAGTTAGAGTGATTTTGGAAAGTATTCTCCCTCCTTTGCGAATCCAGGCTCACTGTACTTGTCCATTTGGTGATGAGGCAGAGTAAAATGGTCACACAGGCAATCCCCAGTTCTAAGCCTGCAAGAACTGCTGGCTTAAAACTGTTTAAAGCCTTATTTTTTCTGGGTAATATTATCAGAAGACTGATTCTGTTGGATAGCAGAAGGAATTCTCCATTCTTCTGATCAAAAGGACTGCTATATCATGGACAATACAATGATCAGACACCAGACAAGTTAATACAGACTGCCTGCTGATATGACCATAGACCTGAGCACCGATACGTATCCTATAAGAAAAGTCAGTGAAAAATAGCATATCTATGAAATTATCTACATTGGACACCCATATCCCATGCTGAAGTCATCATGTATACATTCAGGCACACTGAAGTAGTGAGATAGTTACAGTAATCTGCCATCAATGGGTTTTAGCACCTCAGCATGGATCTTTGTGTTATATTCAGTTATACACAAAAGAATTACAAGGCAGAGTATCAGTTTTCAAGTGAATACTCCAACGTCTGTGCCAGAATTTGCCCAAACTTACAAGCACTGGTCCCAGGAAAAGAAATGCTAATGGAGAAACTTTGTATAATGGCAATGAAGTCATTTACCTCCAACAAAACCTATTTGAGCAACAAAGAACGAGAAGGGAGTGAGGGGGGAGAAGAAAGGAAAAAATAAAGGGAACTCTGGCATCAGAAAAACCCTGTTAAGAGGTTTGAGGAGCTAGTAAAAACCTTCAGAATTATGTCCAAGGTAGGGAGGTAAACCTTTCCCACTTCGATGGAAGGTGTTTCAAAGCATACATAAAGTGCAAACCAATAGGAAATAAACCCTCCCACCTACAATTGCTTTACAGGAAGTTATTTAGGAGCTAATACCAAAAATGTATTTCCTCCCTCTGGCCAAGGCAGTTTTATTCCTCACCTTTGGATTTAGCTGAAATGTCAAGCAAACAGTTTCTCCAAGCTGGATTTTAGCAACATCAAAGAGGACAGTGAAGAGGAGGTCATCTTTAGTGATTGCATTTTCATCGTAGATTTTCAGCTCAAGAATATTCTGTGAACAGAGGCTCAGTAACATCTTTATTTTGAGACCTTACGGAGGTACAAGGTGATGTGCTCAGCAGGTCAAGGAAGACAGAGAAAGGAAGGGGAGAAGCGAGAGAGCATGCACAAACTTTTTATCCAGGCAGAGCTAAAGAAAGATATTCTGAACCTAACATAGCTGAGTTTACTGCTGATTTTCCCCTGCAGAGTAATTTAAGTGACAAAGGCTAGTAGAATCATTGAATATGTAGCTCCCGTATTGAAAAATATGTGTGACCTCTAATTTGGTTTGAGTTTACCATCTTTTCCTGAGTTGTAGTAAATCATCTAGTGGTTAGGACTTCATTGCTATTGGTGAAAAAAATTTAAATCTTTGGATATAAGCAGTGATTAAAATACGTTAAGGAGGCACCATCTAACTACTGTGTGTTTGCGTAATTATATCCTGCAAATTATTAAACATATCACATGGAGATAATTACCATGGAATCTACAGAAACTGATACGTTTTTGTTAAACTGGTGACAAAAAGCAGCAGAACAAAGGCCTATTTTGATCAGATTATATCCTACAAGTCTCAGTCTCCTCTTCCTTCCTCCCACTGCACAGATCTCCTCCTCTCCCTCCTCTGTCACCTGCCTGTTTGGACGGACAGGAGGGGTAACAGCCCCTGCTCTGCCTGCTTGGTAGCTGCACATGGTCTGGCTCAGAGGTGCCTCCCAGAACGCCAAGCAAATTAATGTTAATAGCTGTTTTCTCAGTGGGGAAATAATTCATGTATTCAGCAGCTGATTTTCATGTAAATTACAGGGACTTCCTATCTCAGAGATTAACACTTATTCATCGGAGTTAACTGTTAACAGAGAAACTTGCTAAGAGGTCTGATGCTTATTAAAGACACACAAATAGGCATATAGAATCATAGGATCGGTGAGGTTGGAAGGGACCTTTAAGATCATCAAGTCCAACCATTAACCCACCCTGACAAAAACCACTTCTAAACCATGTCCCTCAGTACCACATCTACCCTTTTCTGAAACACCTCCAGGGATGGGGAATCCACCCCCTCCCTGGGCAGCCTATTCCAATGTTTAATAACCCTTTCAGTGTAAAAATATTTCCTGATATCCAATCTAAACCTGCCCTGACATAACTTGAACCCGTTTCCTCTTGTCCTAACTTACATAAGACCTAATATGGTCTTACACACAAACACAAAAAAGAGTGAGTACACAGGCTTTGATGCCTTAAAAGTTCATAATGAATCGCAGGAAGGTCCATCACTAAATCTGATAAGTGATTGAATATACAAATATACTGAAAGGAAGATGATCCAGAATCCAAATATTCAATTTTTACATCTAGCATTTCTGTAAGAAATCAGCAAGTGAGAGATAGCAATCTGTAGGGAACTGGAGTTTGCAGTTGGCTGTCAGAAGACAAAAAGGCTGCTGCCTTTTCAGGTCATGGATGTAAATGCATCACACTGTGCTTCAGACAGAAGCCCCTGTGAGGGGCTGGCAGGGTCAGCGGTGGGTTCCTGCCTGCCACACTTGCTAAAAGAAACGTGCCAGCAAGAGGCAGAGAGCAGCAACCACAGCAACAGGGCAGCCGTAAACAGCCTGTAAAGGATTATGGAAGATGATGGAGGGGATATGCTTAAAAGCAATAGTTTGCAGGTTGTAGAAGGGAGGCTTCACTGAAGAGCAGATCAGTTTTCCTAGCTGTGATACTGCTACAGACTGCCCTTATTTGGCAAAAACTGCTGACATCCTCTAGTGAGGGACTGATTGCTCAGTTACTCTCAGCTAGCCAGGAGGGGCTTGCGCAAGGTGCTGGCTGGCTAAGGGAGATCCCTGGCTGCACTCTGGGATGCTGTGTGGGAAGTAGCCGGTGCTCTCTGGGCATTTCACCTTCTCTATCTGCTCCTGACAGAGGATATGAGAGCAGCATCGCTAGGGTGGCCTTCCTGCAGCCAGGGGAGCACTGCCCTCAGCACCGGCCCCGGGAGCCCCTTGCTGACAACTGTGCTTTGTCAGACAGTCATCAAAACAGGTGTCCTTCACTAAACACCCCCATTCCTCATGGGAACCAGCCCAACATACCCTAACAAGTTTTTTCCTCTCCCACCGTGACAGTGTATTACATGATTTTACGGAGTTCTGGCACCTGTGATTTAGGAAGATGAATACCTCAATAATGCACAAGGCAGGCGAGAAGAAAATAACCAGGCCAGCAGACTCCGGCTCTGCTCAGAGGGCAATAAGCAGAGCAATGGCAGTGTATGCAGGGAAACCTGTGAGAGCCTAAACGTAGCCTGCTGAGCCCAGGCAGCCATGAGGCAGCAGTGACAGACACGCCACAGCACTTCGGTTGTCCCAGATTCCCAGGATAGATTTTGAGCAGCCCACACTGAAACCACAGTGACCACCGCAAAACTGCTGGTGCCACACATGGAAAATTATTGGAGCTAATGCCACGCGTTTTGTCTCCTGCTACAAAGTTAGGGCAAAGTAAACATAAGGTGTTCCTAAACACTACTCCATGAAGGACTAGTTCAAGCAGCTTCCCGTGGCCACGATATTTTTTTTCAGCTGTTATGTGTGGCATTGCAGTTTTGAAAGACCTGTCAGCCACAAACCGTTGCAAGGAGCAGGTTTTCTGCTGCAAGAGCTACAGATCCGTGGGTGTTTGTTCCCACGCTGCAATGTTTGTCCCTTGCCTCTGTGGAAGGAAGCCTGAGAACTTATATCATGGGCAACTTGTGCAAAGGGAAGAGGGATTGTTGACTGGAGACCCTGTGGTGTGGCAACAGTTTGAGCTATTCTGAATGCTCTTTTGTAGGAGTTTATTGATGCTGAGGAGAGCCAGGGGACTGGCCTGATGATTTGGCACTTGGCAAAAGTGCTCTTGTCCTGCTCTACCATCAGCACTGGGAAATGAAGGGTGCAAGTTGCAAAGCAGAGTTTGATTGCCCCATGTGAAGTAAGCTTGGTCTATCACTGGTCTTCGTGGACTACTGGACTCTGGTGTTGATGCTGTTTTTTGGAGGGAGTGGGTATCTTGCAAATCTTCTTAAGCTCTAACATTTATCATTACGGTAAAAGCTCACCTGGTCGCAAAGTTTAACTGTTGTTTTGTGATTTATTTCTTATTGCAAGTCATTCTAAAGGAACAGTAAAGTAGTACAGCACTGTGATGCTTCCACTACTTAGCTCATACATGTCTTTTATGTTGTTCAATTTACTCTGAAATTCTCGCCCTTACTCTTGAAAAGCAGTGATTAAAAAAAAAAAAAAAAGAAAAGGGAAAAGTGACAGAACTTTGAATAGTTGTCAAATATCTTGGCTATCCTCTATATATTAGAAAATAAAATTTAATTTTTCTGCTGCATAGTACTCCACATCCCCTTACCCATAACCTTGTAGTCTCTCATGCATGTTATGCATATTTCTTTTTGTGGTATCCTACATATTGATTACACAATGAGATCTCTGCCCCAAAAGAAAAATAAATGCACTCTGCATCTTACTTTTACTTGGCTCTGAATCCTGAAGCAAAATGTTTCATTCCACACTGGATCTTTGCAGTTCTTGATGGTTTTGGTCCGGACAGTCTCGGGGGAAGCAGTGGGCAAGGACAGGCTTACATAGCAATCAGTTTGACTAACTGTATTTGAAAAGACATATGGTAACTAATAAATTACTATAAATATAATAGAGCATAGCCTTATAGCACTGTATAGACAGCAAGCTGTAAAAAGGAGATATTAATTCTATTACTTTTCTTAGAAGTCCTTATTCAATAGCACTCATTACTATTTATTCCCTCCTGCAGGTGGGAGCTCTGGTCATTAACAGAGATTCAAAGAAGCTACTGCAATAAATACAACTGGTAAGAAAAAATACGCAGAGCTAGTTTTACTTAACAAAATCCATTATTGACATGTTCCCTGTTTGTTGCAAATCAACAGATTTCTGTAATGGAAAAGGAAAGGTTTTATATTTTAATAGAAGGCTAAAATACTTACTTAACTCTTTGAGCATTTAGACAAGGGTCTAACTTTGTCCTTTGCTCTTGAGAGGGGAACAGGTATGGGTAAAGAGGCTAAAGATGGTCTGGGTATGAAGGATCTTCCCCTCTGGTCTGCTGTCCCCACATTGCTGTACCCCAGTCCATATAATGAGCTGACTGTCTCACTCAACACCCGATCACACTCCTTCACCACCAACAAATACGCAAAATAGCTCTGAGCCTTGATAGTGAAGGCACCTCTGATTTCTTTGAAAGGTTTTACCTTAATGTAGGTATGAACACATGGTTGCACATTTATGTGCAAGTATGGCATTAAACATACGAATATGGCATTAAACATACACAATACACAGAGGCTGCTGTGAGGTGGGCTCTCAGGAACCTCCGCCAGCCCCAAGCTGGGACAAACCACCTCCTAACCAGGTGAGCAGAGCAGAGCACCTCTGCAGGGGGTTGATGAGTTGTCTCTTGGGGATTGCCAGAGGTTTCAGACGAGAGGCAGGTTGCATACTTGTATGTCTATCCTTTTGTGTGCTAACTTGATGCATGTAGAGTATTTGGTGGTTAGCATTCTCTCTGATACTGCTAAGATGATGGGCTTTTTAGGAGGAATCAGTGCTGGGTGTCTGTTCGTAAGTGCATAAAAGAGCTGATGCCTCATGAACTTGTAGTGACCAACTGAGACCCTGAAAAGACAGGGAAGAGTGGTGGGACTCGCTCTCTCTACACTGTTGTTCACCCTTTCGAGCCCTCCCATTTGGAGCAAATCTGCTGTTCTTCAGTCTTGTAAACTCTTTGCACTTATTTTTAGATAACGGACATATCTTTTGCCTACTGTGCAACTACAGATATCTCTAATGTCTCCAGCTCTAACAACTTGTTTTGTAATCACAATAACAGGTCAGATTTGGGTGCAATAACAGCCAGTTTTGTACTGTGGGATACATGGTGAGAAGCAGCATGACCAGGTGGATAACCTGCTGGACAAGATCTCATGACATGTTGGCTCCAGTCCTGGCTCCGCTCCAGGCTGCTAAGTCACTCTGGGCAATTGCTTCCACTTAAATTTATCTTGCTTCTTTATCTACATTTCCCCATCAATAAACAGTGATAACGATCCTTTCCTCTTTTGTAATCTGCTTTGACATCCCATGATTAAAAGCATTATACAAAAAAATAGCTACTGTTATTAATATTTCCACATGACCCACAAGAAGAGAGTCCCTTATCAGTAATTAAGTTATTCTTTCTCTAGCAGTCTCTTGGTTCTCATTCCACACTTTCTTTAAACTTGTGGTGTAACCCATGTGGCAATGAATAGGTGTTGCTTAAAGTAATTTGTGCAATCAGATTATGTATGATTTATATTTCAAGTCTTCTCATACTGTCTGAACATGAAACATCTTCCAGTTTTTCAGCATGCATTTGATAGTTTCCCCATTACTGTCTGTAGCTGGGAAGAAATTAACATCACAAGTGCAGATGTCTATAACTCTTGTAAGTTGCATTAGGATCTTTTAGACTTATTACTGCAATTTTAAAATGCAGAATATGTGCCGTGTACCTGTGGATAAAATTTATTGGTAAAGGAGTTGATAAAATAATTTCTTTAGCTCTCTCCTCAACTATAGTTTCTACAATTCTTCCACTGATTTTTAATATTTGAAAAAAGATAACATTAACTTAGCACAGTTACTCCCTCGGATGGTGACAGAGAAGCAGGTAAGAGTGAGACTATCAATTTCTTCGGCAACTGCATCTGTTAGTTATGGACTACTGATGTATGTGTGGTTTAGAGGATTTTTTCATTTATGGTATGGAATATCTCTTTCTTGTACTTCCTGGCTATGAATTCTGATTTAGAAGAAAGGCATTCAATTTTTTCAGAGTTTCAAAGAAGCTCTAAACTTATGACTTATAATCTTGTATCTAGTTAGAGCTCTGCTGGAATCTCTGTTAAGTCCTTCACCCTCTTTGACCTACAGCCAACTTGAGAAGTTAGTTCAGTTTTTAGCAAGGCCATTCACTCTTAATAAGAGCAAAACCAAAGTCCCACAACCTGATGATCCACATGTAACATCAGCTCAGTTAGCAACCAGCAAGGTCTCAGCCTCAACATAGACCAAGACAAGAATGCAGGTGGAGACAAAGATATTTGAATGGGAAAACAGGCCATTACAGCCAGGCCAGTGCACGAAGAATAACAATTTATGCCCCAGAACTATCATGTTGCAGGACTTAGCTGATAATTTATATATAAAAAACAGATTTAGATAAATTTAGAACCAGATCCCAAACACACAATGTTCAATGTAAGTGCAGGTGATGAGACTTAGCACTGAGATCTCTTTGCTTACGCTCCCAGCCCTGGACAGAAACAAGTGGATGCTCAGCGCCTTCCATGTTGCAGTTCTCTTCCACTCTTTTCCTCCCTTCACCACAAAAAGCTTTAACTTTTACCAGCTACTGCAATTAAACATCTACAGATTGAAAAGCCAGCCTTAGACAGCTAAGCATATGAGAAAGAGCTAAAAGAATTGAGTTTGCTAATTCAATAACAACTGTAAAGAGTGTCAAATAACATGGTACTGGTCAGTTCTGTAGTGACCAAATGATTGATACAAAGAGGACAACGATCTGTTGCTCTGTGCAACCACAGGGTAATAAACAAAGAAAAATATTAGAAAAACTGTTCCAGCTCTAAGAGAGTTAGCTCCAACGAGAGAGATTTTATCAATTTTCCAGGTAACTCATTTTAGAGGGTATTAGTACCCAGATATGTATCAAAGTGACAGACAAGGTAAAGTTGATCCTGCTTCAGGAGAAGAGGTGAACCTACAAGGTGTCATGTGGAATTGCTGCCATGTGATGCCCATGTTTATGCTGGAAGAAAATAAACAGGAAAATCATGTCACATTAATTATATTCCATGGAAACCAATTAGCCGGTCTCCCTGCTGGCCTTGACTGTGAGGGAAGGAAGTGATAGGACATCCCTATACTGTACACCAGCCCAAGAGATCAATTCCCAGATACCTGTGCGCTGTCTCCCAAACAACTCCAAACCTCCTTCTTTGACATGTATAAAGGAAGGCTAAGCTCATTGGAAAAATAGCCACCTTTCCTTTCCAAACACATATGTGCCAAAGTAACAAGGCCCAAATCCATACCTAGAGCCTCCGTGTGCCATCCCAGTGTAACCGTGAGAAGGAAACAATACAAAAGCAACACAATGTAATGCAGAGAAGCCCACGGACAGCTGTGCTACAACTTCTCGCATCCACCCCAGCTTCTCTATGAAGAAACAAGGGGATAAATTGTATTCCCTAAGTGGCATTTTGGGTATATGGAGCTGTTCTTGCAATATTTGTACATGCTAACAGAGGCACAGATGTCCTTAGATCACCCTTACATATGCTCTCTTTTGGCAAAGTGGAACTAGATATCATGTATTTCCATAGCTACACCCATTTTTAGACTTTTCATAAACATTGCCACTATTTCCCTACTTTGAGTGTCAGCCAGTAGGAACCAAAAAGCTGTATATTTATGGCCAAGAGGCATTATTAAGAGGTTCCTCAGACCCTCTTGCAGTGATATGTGGTACAATCTCAAATCTATCACCAGAATATATTTTTTTCAAAGGTTCTTTCATTTCCATTTAAAAATAAACTAGCTGAAAATTAAGTCTTGGCCAGACATCAACACTGTTAATGCAGACACAGGGGTAGTTAGAACTGCTATGCATCTGAAGAAACCATTATTAGATGGAAACATAATAGAAGCAGACTTGGAAACAAGCTGCAAGCAGTACGCAGGAGTACCTCGGATTTCAAAGAAAATGGGAGTGGGAACAAAATCAACACCTGAAGCAGCTGAACCAACAAATCAGCCATCACAAATTTTCTTCCTTCAGAAAGTGTTCCCAAGAATGCTATTCCCTCAGTAAGGGAATAGAAACAAAAATGGTTTTAATGTTTAGCTAAAGCTATTTTTTTTTTTCTTAAACATCATTATTTTGACTCAGAAATGCCTCTGTCATGCTTTATAAAAGCATGTAGTTATGGTACTTTTTCTAGTATTCTTCTCCAGGATTTTTCCAAGACTTGGTACTGAATGGGAAGCTACCAAAAAGCTGTAGCTCAATATAACAGTGAGGACAAGGTCAGCTGAGTGGCATGAGGTGTTCTCCTTTCGTTGTGTTTAATGTGTCTGAAAACCAGAAAATATTTGCAGTTATGATGAATGAGGTTAAAAATATCCTAAAGTCTCACTTGCAGGAAGCAGCTAGCACTGATAATCTGTAGGAGTTTACTGTAGATTCTGTACACACAACTAAAAATAGATACCTGTAGAAGTCCCTTGTTTTTTATGGTGAGGGTGGAAGAGTTATGCCTAAGGAAACGGCATGGAAATAATAAGGCGCATCATTATAACTAAGTAAAAGAAGTACGGTGCAATAAGTCACCTCATTCCCTCACAGGTTCATTTGCAGCAGCCAACATAAAGGTAAAAATGTTGAGGCTGATTACTTAATTTGGTAAGAAATATTCCATAACATACCGGCACAACTCGCTAGAAGCAAGAGTGTTTATACCACAACATAAATGGGTCTTCGTGTGCCTGGGAATTAAGTCCAAAGTCTGTAAATGTCAGTCACCATTTTGTGAACTGAATTTTGGACCTACAGGGCATAACACACAGCTGAAGATTACAGTTTGATTGTTTTGGTTTATTTGTTAAGGAAAGAGATTGTTCAGCCTGGATTAACAGCTTACGTTGCAGCAATTGCTCATTCTGACCTGAATACTATGACTTAGATGCATTGCCAACATGTGCTTTGCTTTTGGCACCGAGTCTTTGCATTTTATACGCCTTTTCTACAAAGATGTCACCATCAGTTTCTTTCACATCAAAGTAAACTACAGATAAACACACAGCCTCCAGAGGCTACAACTAATCCTATTTTCACAGTGAAATTAAATGAGCTCATATTCTGGCTGGAGTCCTCCAGGACTCCTAACTGATCTAGCAGTCTACCGCAACTTTCCTGTGAGTAAGAATGAATGAAAGCATTAAGAATAGATATATCTGATTCACAATGAACATTTCTATCCAAGACCCCTTTTGTCTAGTTTTCATTCCTGCACTGAAAGGGAACTCTTTAAAAAAGGGTAGACAAGACTGGTCCTGAACAAATAGGAAAAGATTAAAACCTTTGCCAGACAGACATTCAAAAAGATCGCCAATTTAATAGCAGAATACAATGCAAGCACCAGAACCAATATTTGAGTGTGAATCTAACTTTCACTGTTTACTACTGCAGCACTATTTTGTTGGCTCTGGCTGAGAACACAGTCATAAAAGTACCTGTGGAGAAGTCATAGTCTCACACAGACACTCTCACGTGTCTTTCCAATGATGCGGACTATCACAGCCATGCTAAATCCAGCCTCCCTACTTTACATCGGCCTCCCACATAACAGCAAATCACATATGTGTTCTTGGTCCTTATCTACAAGGTAAACAATGTCCCTGGTTCATCAAAAAGTTTGCCTGAAGCTCCTCTCTGGAGACCATAGCTGATAAATGTCCTCAAGCCCTGTGAATCTCGCCTGTGGACAAGGCTTTCCTTGGCACTGCTCCAAGTCTTCAGAATAAACCCCCACAGGGACCAAGATATACCAAAGGCCTTATTACATGATGCTTTTAGTGTGCAGCTCACCTCAGCAGCACTGTCTAGATATGTCTGAAAGCACTAAGAGAGCACAGATGTATAAAACAAAACAGGTCCTTTCTCAGAGGGTACTGGAAAGAAAGAATCGTTGATTACAGATATCAGTCACACTGCTTAATGCATAATTGCATGAACTGCAGATGAAATCAAACCAACCAGGACAGAGCTAGAACAGATTCTGCAGGTTCTTTATTGGTGTATAAGAAAATCTATTGGGAACAAATGAAATAAAATGCATTTAAAGGTATTTTCCACAATTGAATACCAAAGATGAGAAGTTGTCCTTCTTCTCATCAAAGGAATACTTCAAAAATCCTGAATCAAATCCTGAAATAAGTGAAGATCTGTATCAGTCTTCACATTCTTTATGAACTTCATCGAAGATCCCACATAACCACTAATAGCCCTGTAAACACAGATCTGCTGAGCTTCAATTTGTGGTTACTTTTCAGTGTCAGGCAAAGTATACTTTGTTTTTAAACTCAATACATCGAAATGCAGTAGTTAGCAAGATATAGAGTAAAAGATGATCAAGGATGATCAAAACCACCAAGGTACAATAACTTTTAAGAAGATGCAGAAAACTACAAGCATGGGAAACGGCAATGCATAGTTTAGTTTCATAAGTGGTGAGAGGGTGTTACACAGCTCAGTCCAAAGAAATTTGCAAATATAGAAAGCCTATCCAGAAATCAAAGCACATACTTCATTGTCAGTATCTTTTGACAGCTGCTGAAGTTGTTTACATATGTTTGACAGAAACTGCATGACAGTCTTTTGCTACCTGTGCTATTCATTAGCACAGCACTTCATCAAACGTGTCGCAGCTTCTGTGGAAGTATCCATCAGTCGTCTGGAATTTTTCAAGTGCAAACTAGAGAGTCATGTCCTGAGCAGAGTCTGCCGCTGCCTTTTAACCCTGTAAACCAAATGGCAGAGGAGGAGTGAAGAGTCCTGAATCACTGCATAGACCTGTGTCCTCTCACACAACCGTGTGGTTCTACACTGCTGCCATCATCACCTGCTCTATTCCAGCCTCTTGTCTCTACCCAAGCTTCTCCCTTGTTCCTTTCCATTGCCTCCACCCTTTTCAAACCTGTTTTAAAACAGGTTTTGACATTTTATAAAATTATAAAACATTTTAAAACCTGTTTCAACCGCTTGTTAAGTAGAAGCCTCCTCTAAACAAGAAGATCATGAATTCTACTAGGAACATGTAGGACCACCACAAAAGGCTTTAAAGATCACCCCTGTTCAGAGAAGGACAACAGCTGCAGTACCACCTGTGCTGCTACGATATCAGAGCACAGTAGCTGCTCTCACATTTGCCTTTGAGACAGAGATAATCCTGACAGTTATCTAAGTTGTTTACTCCTTTTACCAGTCCTTCAGCTAGTAGTCAGTTCATTATCCTAACGCCTTGCTGCATTCCTTGCTTTAGATACGAGGAACTAAGTTTTTGAGGAAACTCATCTTCTCTCAGAATGGTAGGGTTGGAAGGGCCCTCTGGAGATCATCTAGTCCAACCCCCTGCCAGAGCAGGGCCACCTTAGAGCAGGTTACACAGGAACGCGTCCAGGCGGGTTTTGAACGTCTCCAGAGACGAAGACTCCACCACCTCCCTGGGCAGCCTGTGCCAGGGCTCTGCCACCCTCAAAGTAAGGAACTTCCTTCTAATATTGAGACGGAACTTCCTATGTTCAAGTTTGTGCCCGTTACCTCTTGTCCTGTTGCTGGGCACCACTGAAAAGAGCCTGGCCCCATCCTCCTGACACCCATCCTTTAAGTATTTGTAAGCATTGATAAGGTCTCCCCTCAGCCGTCTTTTTTCCAGACTGAAGAGACCCAAATACCTCAGCCTTCCTTAATAAGAGGTTCCAGTCCCCTGATCATCTTTGTAGCCCCTTGCCGTACCCACTCCAGGAGCTCCCTGTCCTTCTTGAACCAAGGAACCCAGAACTGGACACAGTATTCCAGATGCGGCTTCACCAAGGCAGAGTAGAAGGGGAGGATGACCTCCTTCAATCTGCTTGCCAGACTCCAGGCTCTTCTCCAAGAGTCTGGAAGAAATCATAGGGGAGCATTGCACATAATAGCTTTAACCACCAGAACAGCTTTCTGCACGCAGAAGTAGAGAGAAGCCAGCAGGGCTGACAGAAGATACATGCGTACCTACATACAAACCATCCATAACCTAGCAGCAGAGAAGCAATCATTTCCATAACTGTAAGGAGGTGCCCTGGCCAAGATCCCTAAACAAATAGCATATTAATGAGCTCCTTGATTATACATAGCATTGTGCTTTTTAGTGGCATCTTACGATACTATGAAGGCACAGCACAGGCTTTTCGCCTCCACTCTTCTTACTAGGTATACAATACAATACAGCTGCATACTGTACAACATACACTACACTCTACACAATATGCTCCATCATGGCATTTTTGCCAACAATACATTAAAGGCTTGAGAAAGGGAAACCCCTTGAAATAATCTCTTAGACTAGAGAACACAAAATGAGTGATCGGAGGGAAACTAGGGGTTTGCATGTGTTTAGATGGTGGCAATGAACTGGGAGCAGAGGTGGGTAACAGGAGTGGGTAAGACCTAAGAGAAGGTTGAAGGGAAAAGAGCAGAGGTTTTTAAGAAGTGCAACTGTGAAGCTGATTCACATTATATTAATTGAGATATTCCATTCATTTGTTATTCATATTATTAACTGTGGTTATGACTTTGTTATTCTAAACATCAGTCAAACCAGGGCTCCATTTTGACAAGCACCTTACTAGGTATGCAATTAGCTCTAGATCTTGATCTAACCCACTTACAATTACAGTAAGAAAAGCCCCGCTTCAGGATATGACATCACAGGGAGGAGCTTCTGGTGATTAACAATTGCTTTTACACCTGTTTATTTCAGTTTCTTAATGCATAAGGAAATTCTTGTTTACAGGTCTTGTTGCAACTTGGCAGCTACCCACGTAACTACATCTCTGTCCTTGGCAATTCCTATTGCCAAACATTTGTCCTGGGCTGTTTTTAGGTTTTCACTCTGTTAACGCAAACACAGCCTGTTTGAGCAGCCAGCAGCACCAGGAACTTAGCTGAGATGCCTTGAAAAGACACCAGTGCACTTTTTCAAAGGACCATGTCCCAGGATTTCTCTCAACCATGGCAAAACTCAGTGACCACATCCATTTTGACAGTGAAGTTATTTCACCCTGAAAGGTGAAATCCAGAGGGCTGGAGCACCTCTGCTGTGAGGACAGGCTGAGAGAGCTGGGGTTGTTCAGCCTGGAGAAGAGAAGGCTCCGGGGAGACCTTATAGTGGCCTTCCAGTACCTAAAGGGGGCTACAGGAAGGATGGGGAGGAACTCCTTATCAGGGAGTGGAGGGATAGGACAAGGGTAACGGTTTCAAACTGAAAGCGGGTAGATTTAAATTGGTTATTAGGAAGAAATTCTTTCCTGTGAGGGTGGTGAGGCACTGGAACAGATTGCCCAGAGAAGCTGTGGATGCCCCATCCCTGGAGGTGTATAAGACCAGGCTGGATGGGGCTTTGAGCAGCCTGGTCTGGGGGGAGGTGTTCCTGCCCATGGCAGGGGGTGGAATTAGATAATCTTAAAGGACCCTTACAACCCGAACCGCTCTGTGATTCTATGATTTCTTTCCACATTCCGTCATGCTTCCTGCCTGCAGGACCATGACAAAACTGTATGAAGATGCCGACTGGTCACGTAAGGATCTTGGAGAAATAATCTTTGAAGTCCCTTCTAACCCAAATCACTCTGTGATTCTATGAAAGCAAACATGCCGTTAGAGCTGGCCAGCCCGGGCAGCTGCCTGCTGGCACTGCGCATGCCCCCTGCCTGCACTTTCTGCTGCCGCCCCCTCACATCGATGCTACAGTCAGTGGGACGGGTAAGAACAAGCATACGCAGCTTGTTGTGTGTGCGTCTTCAACCAGTCCTTTCCACACACAGTAGTTTCCTTCGGAGAGCATGGCAACAAAAGGGAAATGATGGTGTTACACGGAATTTAGGTGATAAAGGAAAAACATTAGTAATACCTCCTTCCAATTTTTAAATCAATGGGCAGTGTAGTACTGGGAGTTGGCGATGAAATTACATAGCAACAGATTTAACAAGACCCAGACTTAATAGTGTAGCTAAAGACAAGCTTAATTTAATGAACCTTTTCATATCCAAAAAAAAAAAAAAAAGGTAGCTGTAGACCGTCCCAGAAAAGTTTTCTGGAGCTTAGGACTTTGCTAAATTCAAAGTATGGGAAGCCAATATTTTCAAAAACATTTTTTTTGTCTCCTGAAGGGAATAATTCTATGAAACACTGGTACCTAGAAAATGTTACTTTCTATTTCCTATGACAATGAGAAAAAGCATCTAGGTTCCTGTTCAGAGCAAAGTGAGCTGAAAGATATCAAAGTAAAAACCTTCAGTGGCCTCCAAGTGCCAAGCATTTTGGGTATGGTGATTAAATGCGAACACTATTTTTTGATTCACAGCCAGCTCTTTGAGCCACAGACCTCATGAACCACAGATCCCTTGGGAGAGTAGGGCAGGGAAAAGCATGCTTTGGTGCTTGTCCTGCCCCAAAGCATTTATTATAGGCCAGTTCTGGGGACATACTGTCAATTTTGGACTGGTCTGTATCACTATTCTTATAACTTTTGACAGGGAAAATTTAGCCAAAGTCAAACATGCACAGAAATTGCAACAGCTGTGTCTTGGGAATGATATATACTACTCAGATTGCAGTTTCCTAATAACGTACATAAAGTAGTAGCAATCCTTCTGATTCATGAGTAAGCCTTATTCCTTTCAGATTTCAACACACGTTACTAGCCTAATTCTTGTTATTGTGCTCACACCATGTACAAATACAACCTTCTGTCTATCACAAAGGGAAAAGGTCAGGAGATCATGATCATAGATGATTGCCACAGCTATCCTATAATAAAAAAACCAAGTCCTATATTATATGGCATGTGCAAGTTCTAAGGATGCAGGGGTACTGTGGGTTGTGTGTAGCAGTCCCTCTACGCAAAGAGGACACTTGAGCTGTGTGGTGCCACAGCTGAAGAGAAGCATCTTTGAAAGTCAGTCTTCCAAAAACCACAGCTTGGTCTAATCAGACTCTGACTCCAACAAGGCACGAACGGCTCTTGCTGTTTGAACTCTTACTGTGACATTTTTCAACTTTCTGTCTTCATCTCTGTCTCTCATGACAACTTTAACTCGTACAGAAATAGTGATTAAAACAAATAAATGTGGGTGGGAAATATAATCTTTTCCTAAAATATATTTTGAGCCAAATATATTTCAAATATTTAAAAATAGTTAAATAAACACATGAATTACATGACAAATATATTCCCGCAAAAAAACATTGAAAAAAATAATAAAATCCCTTTTGAGGAAAGACTGATCCTGGGAAATTAAATACCTACAGAAATACAGATTACAGGCCTAACTAGTTATCTTTACTTCGTTCTTAACTCATTGTTGCTACATTCAAGTCCCTCTATTCACGCATAATAAAATGCATAGTTTAGGATTCTGAATTCCTTTCAAAGCCTCCGCTTGTCTCACTTCCCGTAAATGCCTAAGCCACTCTGAACTTGGTACAGACCACAAAGTGAACTTTGCTGTACATGTCAATACCCATCTCTTCCATGAGAGAGTTTTTGAACGAGTGCCTTTGGATCTCTTCCTCCGAGGACTTCTCTCATTGTTCAGGCGTTAAAACCTCTTTGCACAACATTTGTGTCAAGAATGGAAGGGCTGCCCCATAAAGATTCCTACTACACTTTCATACTCATTTTCTAGTTCAATTCAATGCTTTTTAACAGAGTCTCATTTCTTGTGATGTGTACTGCACCATGTAGTGGCATGTGGCCTGACTCCACTAACAAAATTAAGTGTTCTGGGAGAGCATACAGGTATGGTCCAGATAAAATTTCACTGGCTCTCTGCTGCGCCACAGGTAACCTGCTCCTGATTCTCAAATGGAAAATTAAATTTGGTGCTCTGTTGCATTATAGAGAAAGGCAACTGGGATGGGAAATGAACAAGGATGCTCTTCTCAGACCCTGGCACCTAGCATTGCTTCTTCTGGCTCTCACCAGCAACGACCTTCCTCCACATCTAGCTTTGGAAGCAAATGTCCAGTGATACAGCTTCATATCTGCAGTCAAGCAGTCAAACATCTGCTCAAAATGAAGATACAGGGTAAAGACTAATAAAAGATGAAGAGCTAAGATAGGTAACTATGGATTTCTGGAAGTTCTTTGGTCGTTAAGAAAGTAAAATCATTCTAAAATGCTGAGAAAGAAATAAACGTCTCTGATTTAAAGGCCAGAGACAGATATTTAGTTATCAACTCTGCAGGTGGTTATCCTGATACTATTGGCTGCCAGGGCAACTTAGGAATTCCCTCGGACTAGTACCATTTATGCCAGAAAACAGCTCAGCTGAGATGAAAAAGATAGAGAGGAAACTCAACCATCCTTTCATTTTTTCTGAAGATGTGCTGTTTTCAAGAAAAGGCAGCATTTCTGTGCTAGGCTTAACGGCAGAAAAGCAGCAATTGAATAGTAGTCTCTATGGAGGCAAATACTTTTTCTGAGTTCACTTGGTCTTACTTAATATGCAAAGGTTCTTATCTACTTCCTTTCCATTGTGTTCCTGCCTTGTTCTTTCTCTCTGAGGCAGATATTTGAGTCAACCTTCAGCTTGCTTTCTCCTACTTGACTATCTGATGAGATTTTTCTTTCTTCACTTCCACTTCCACCCATTCCACTAAGTCCTGAGAAACATTTCAATGGTAATGGGTTTGCCTTGAAAATCTGGTATTTTTAATACATTTCAGTAAAAAAGTTGACAGAAAAAAAAACCCCAACTTTGTTTGGCAATAAGATATATAATGCTTTGCTATCTTTTTTTTTTTTTTTAAACAAATAGAAATTCAGAGATGCCTGTATGTATTTCTGCTCTCTGCAAAATCAGACATGTACAGACGATAATACCAAAGCTCCCATGTTACCCCACAGGCTCTGGCAGTCACTCGACATCAGTGCTGGCATTTTTGTCCGGAAGCAGAGGGGCAGCCTGCATCCCAGTGCATCAAAAACTGCAGCTGATAATTAACAGCTGAATTTGTTCGTCATAACTGGCTCTGAAGCTGGTTAGCAGTTAAGATACTTTACAGTACACCACAATAGACCTTTGGTATTTCCACTAATAGTGACATTCTATAAACCAAAAGATACTGTTTATACAAAACTGCATTCTAAGAATAGCCCAAGTTCAAATACGCATCAATATTTGAAACCATGGCGACACTTCATACACAGATACAAGTTACAGCACTTGCTTTTATCCTCTGCTTTCAGAATTGAACTACTGGGAACTGCAAGGAAGGACTGTGATACTCACACAGATCTGCCTTTCTCAGGTTTCTCATTCTTATGATTTTCACAGAGAGTGAGCAGCACGGGCATTCTTCACTCTGCAGAAAAATGGCAAGGTTATTACCTGCATGAATATTAATTTGTTTATGCTTCATAAAACACGGCCTCCCATAAACGCGTGTTGCAATTTTCAAAGCAGTGCAGCAAAACTGGAAGATCAATTACTTGCACTGCTATGGAAGTTAAAACCATGTCTATGTAAATTTAGAAAAAGAGTCAGAAAAAGAGGAAATATTCCTCTGTGTAAATATGTCATTTATGGAAGAAGTAACAGTAAAATGGATAACATCGTAAAATGGTTTTAAATAAAATGAATGCTTGCGTTACATGACAGGACATTTTAATTTAAAAGAAATCTTTATCAACAATTAAGCTGGAAAAATAAGCTGTCAAAGACTGAGTGTGCATGAGAAGTCTCTCCATCAAACATCTGTAGACAAATATATAATAAAATTAACTCTCTTAAACAGCTGAAATTTCAGATAGAAAGCAGATATTTTCTTCAGATAATTTTATTTGGTAAAAATTCCAACTTTCCATTTAACATTTTTATCAGGAACTTTTTCCAGAATCAGTGAAGAGCAAATACATGAAAGGTTGTGAGGTGTTCAACTACTGCGATCAGGAAGAGGAGAATGAATGAAGTAAAAAGAACTGCTAGGAAACAGAAACAATACATGGTAAAATGTATAATCATGATGCCGTAGCCTTCAATGCCTTAGCATCGTTCAAAAGCATCATGACTCCAGAGAAACATTAAACTGTTCTGTGAGTGAGGCACCACTAGCGCAAATGCAGCAGAACCTACACGAAAGAAAACAGCTTAGGAAGAAATGTTAATGAAACTTTCCAACCCAAACCAGATGCTAGATATTTGGAAAAAGTGTCATTAGCTGAAATGTCAAGCACAGAATGAAAGACAAATAACTAGACACAGCCCAAACAAATTATTAATTCTTGCAGATTTTAGTATCTGAAGCTTTAGATATTGCTTCACTGTAAATCATTACCTTATCCCTTTCCCACTTTCTGCTAGTAAAATAGCTCCATTAAATCCCCTTAGGGAGATTAGTTCACTTCTTTCCCAGTTAGGTATTGACCCAGCTGAGGAGCTGGATACAGACACACACACACACACCCTGCCTCCCATCACTCTTGAATTACGATAAGCCAATCTTGGTCTGTATATTTTGTCTGGCTCCGAAACAGAAAGGCATGCTTTAACGTCTTCTGTTTGGATTCAGCTTCTGGATGGAATAATTCCCCTGCCCCTCCATCACCAAGAAGCCTCTACTTTTGCTCTTTCTCATGAGGCTGTTTCAGTGATGAAGGGCAAGGATAAGAGCAGAGGTGACAGTCCTGTTCCTTGGTTTATACACATATTTTCCACACAAAGACCATTGCCAGACTGTGTTCATTACTCTCCTCACCTTTCAAAAGGATGAACCTGTAAATCCTTTAAATTCTGTAAATCCAGTGTGTGACTATACTCATAGCTGGCAGATGCTGTGCTGTGGAAGAGCCCAACTTGCACCAAACCACAGATTCATCCCAAATCCACAGCAAGCTCCTGTGAGGCACCTCAGACTGCTTCTCATCCTCCATGGAGTGGCTGAATTTCCCTCTACTACCAAAAATGCCTCCACAGGGCAGCCAGTATCAGCAAAGTATCACTCATCCTGACATAAATAAATACATAACTGAATTTGGACTAACAGCTCCCAAGTCCTCTTCTAGGCACCACAATCCCAATCACAAACCCACCTCAGGTTCATCAACCCATCTCAGCTTCTAATGAATGATGGTGTGAATTTTCACACTCTTACCTCATGAGCACTCCAGTATGATCCCATCCTGCTCCCAGCCGCATACAAGTCAGGCACGAATGTCACTTCACTGTTAGAGGCAACAGCTGGCAGCGGCTCACCAGGTACCTCTGCAAAATTTAAGGAGGCACCCGCTGAGGAGCAGGTGGCTAATCCATGCCCCACCTTCCTCATTGCCTGAAAGGGAAAGTAAGAAGGGAGAAGGGGAGGGAATTTGCTGAGCTTATTTGTTAGCTACACACCAGAGGTGTGGTTTTGGGGAAGGCTGTACACACCAAGGTGCTAAGAGTCATTAGCAATTCAAGATAAGGGCATGATAATGCACAACACTTATTCATGGATACGTATGACCTGGCAGCCTAAGCAATGCACAAATCGGAGAAGATAATAGCAGCTGCATGTAGGCTGGAGAAAAACAGAGCTCTACTGCACCCCAGTTGACAACCGGAAATATAGTGGATTAAATAACTTCAAAAGACCTTCTATTTCAACAAAATTTTATTTATTTTCCTTTTCTTGGAAGTAGAGGGGGCTGAGTTGCTTGCTGGTGTATGTTTCCCCAGTTTCATTTGTATACTTGTCGGGTGGATATACGTTTTCCTGCTTTCAGAACCCTTCCACAAACACAAAACTTCTGAGTAAACCAAGACAGTGTCATCAAATTATGATTAAAAAAATGACTGCAAACTTTTCCATGTTCCGGCATAAAATGGTGCAGCAGCAAATACACGGGTGAATAGCCCTTGCCCAGGTCCAGCTACTAGCACGCCCAGATACCTGATATGAAATGACGACTTGAAAACCGCAGGAGGTGACACTACACTCTCACAGTACTCACAACCTGTCCCCTTCTACACACACATCATGAAAACAAACAATAAAGACAGTCAGTTCTGGCCTTACAGCTTTTCACTGCATGAAAATTACTTTAGTTATTACCCACTTCAGGATTAGAAATCTGCCCTCCATACCTTTCCAATTAAGAAGATGTGAAATGACACAAGATAACAGTCCATTAACATTATGTCTAGCAAAAAAAAGACCCTCAATCAGACAAGCAGCCTTAGCTATTTATTCCAAAACTGAGAAAATGGATCTGAAATTGGCTATACTCCTGAGCCATTTCCCTGAGAAATTCTGACCCAGGGATGAAGACTATGGAAGATGATGTCTTCCCACAGGTTAAAAAAAAAAAAAAAAACCATACAAAAAACCCAACCAAACCTCAAAACACACAACTCTAACTAAGCAACACTGAGGAATGTCCAGCTGAGGTAGAGAAGGATGTAGGGAGTCACTGGCTCACCCCAAAACAGCTGAGAAACAACTACTTCTTGAATAACTCAAGGAAAGAAAAAGGGAGGACCAACCTCTAGCAATCTATCACCTCTCCTACCCAAGGGATACCCTCTGCAGGAGTTTCCTCCACAGTAAGCGCTGCAAAGCATGGAGCTGGAGGGAGTCCATCCCAGACACTGGCTGTCAAGTGCCTCTGCTAGAAGAGAACCCAGTAGTTGTCCCACCACAGGCATGTGGGACAAGACATCTAGTGTGAACACGTGGTAAATGGAGAACCCAAGAACCCCAAACACCATGCCAGTGTCTGAGAAACTACCATTTCTGGTTTGGTTCAGATTATCTGAGATTTTAGGGTGCATCACAAATTCTGACAAGGGGCATACAGAAGACGGAGCAGGCTGTGGTCCTCAGAGAACTGCTTTCTTTTTCTCAAAAATACGTTTTTTCTCAAGAATATGTGTTTTCTGACCAGTCTGAGACTGTTAAAACCAGGAAGGAGGAGGTGCTCACCATTTACTCTCAAAAGGTCCACAGGCAAAGTCAAGCAGAGTGTCTAATCCTGCCCAAAAAGAATCCCCAATGGAGGCCAACAGCTGAAAAGTGAAACTGAACCAGAGTAACTCAGTGAGGCAACAGACTTTGTGAAGCTGAGGCAATACCCAGATCTCTTTGCAATAACAGGAGGACTCTGACAAATATGATGACGCCCTCCCTGGTGGGCATTAAGGGTTCAGTCATGATACCCACTTTGACGGTTTGAGTACCTTATTTTGAGCATATCAGTGGCTTCTCAGATAAAACTGCGGACAGGATTTTAGAAGATTGAAATTGTCTACGTAACTTACTGGGAAATTTGTGGAGAAAGGACTCTTCTATAGCTCTTGCCTACTTCTTTTAGGCCAGGCTACTCAAGGAGGTGAGGGACTCCTGTCAGTCTCATCCCGGCTGGCCTTTGACAAACTCCCAGCTGCCAGCACCTGCCTTTCGTTCACGATGCTTCTGTGGGACTGTGACCAAAAGGACAGCAAAACCGACTTCCTAACCAGGTCAGGTTCTAGAAGAGACCACGTCTTTCTTGAGTAACTTGCCTCTGAGGAAGAATTCACACTAGAAACAGAAGCTACATGTCTCTATCTCTGTAGAACCTTTCTTGGCCTGTAGGGTGTTTGAGTAGATACCCTTCTCCTCAAAACACCTAAGCTTTTTCTTTTTCTTTTTTTTCAATCCAAACAGTTCGTATTTTTTCATAATATCTGAAAACTTGTCCAAAGAGGCAGAGGATTATGAAATATCTCATTAGCTGAAGGAGAAGAAACACAGAATATTTCTTCTCCTATATATCTACATTCAGGTATTCAGTGATGGTTGATCAACATCCATGCTTTGGTGGTCAAGACTGTCGCTCCTTGGAAATGACACACAATGGTTTCCTGTGTTATAAACCATTCTCCTGTAGAGCAGTGCTGCTTTTTGTTAATAGATTGCTTACCAGGTCCTTTATCAGATGTGCACACGCATCATTGAGTGCATTCCCAGGAAGGGTATTTCTTCTGTTCTTTTGCAACTGCACTTGTGTTTGAGAGCTGTTATGCTTTTGAGCTGTGTGTGTATAAATCAGCTTTTTCCCCTCAGCTATTGCACTTCAATGTGCTTGACAAATAACTAGTTAGACTGTGGCAATCATACAATCTTAATTAGCACTAGCATACCTAGCAGCTGTAGTTTACATTCTATGGTTGCTTAACAACTGTGATGCTGTGAGCAGAATATTGGTATCTTACTCCATTTCTCCAGTGTGATTCTGTGTGCTCAGTTACCATATATCCTACAATCCTCCTCAGATGCTCTTTCAGTAATATTTCAATTCACTACACTGAGCAAGCTCCAGATGATGCTGAAGCAAAATTGCGTTTCAGGGAGACAGTGCAGCACACACACGTGATCTGAGACAGAACACCGTTGATTGTGAGAGGAAATGGCAATTTCCTTCAAAAAACAAATTCATAAGCTTGATTTAATTGATAAGAGTACATGTCATCAAAGAACCAAAAGGTCACCCATCTAAACATCGGTTATCCAACACAAGCTTGAAAAATCAAATATCCTTCATAAGGTATATATATTTCATGACAAAAAAGCACCTGGGAAACAAAACTCTTAAAAGGTAGAACACCATTTTATTCAAGTTATTAAAACTATGTAAAATGATTTAAATTGATACTGCATGGTCACCACCTTCCGTGTCTGAAGAGTGTTTTATGGATTTGCTACCAATGGTCCCAAAGAAATGCAGTAATATTTTGCAGGTGAAAAAATACTAGCAAGCAGCCATTAAGACAATAAGACATTGCAGAGACAGAGCACTAAAACTATTTCCCCATCACACACAGCTAAATCTTTGCCTCTGGAGCATCACTGTGAGATGGCATTAACAACATAGATGGCTGTGTTTAATATCACAACTCCGGATCAAAAAGCAAGTACTGCTTAATTTTCTTTTTTGAGAATGTTAGTTAGAGATGGCACTTGCCAAGAACAGTGAAGCAGCGGTAAATATTTAGTAAGGGAGAGGAAAATGCTGTTCAAGAGGACGACTGTGCTTGTGATACTGGCTGGCTCACAGCTTGTTTCTTCCGTGCCACAGCCATGCGCAAGGCCTGAAGAATCATGTTCTCATTGTTCATGATGTTGTAATTAGTCAGCTTCAGGAGCTTGTTGAAATCTTCTGCTTTCAGCGAGACCTCCCTTGTTGAGTATGGAGAGCAAAAACTGGAGATGTCAACCTTGCCCTGTTCCATTTCAGCAGCACTACGTGACATGCCTGTCAAGGGAGAAAAGGAGGGTGTTTTTATAGTCCCATGGAATTGTAGTACTCTGATAGACTATGTCAAGAATAATTTAGACACATCACAGATGCAATTGCTATAAAGGTAAGTGCAGTGCTATGATCTCTGAAAAGTCTACTTCTGAACAAAGTCTATTGGAATTAAAAAAAATAAAAGTCACTAAACATCATTCCATAGCAACCAGCACCTTCTACTGGCCAGCTCATGGCATGTCATTTTATGTGGTCATGGATGCTCAAGTCTTACCCTGCAGGTTCTTGAGTAGAATACCTAATAAAGGTAAAAGGAATAAGGAGATATATAGAACAGGAAGAAGCAGAATATTAGCAGCCTTGGAAGTCATCAGCAAAAAAAATCCTGCATCTCAAACACTAGCACAGAAGGACAAAGTGACTGTACTAGTTTACAGACTATTGCTTTGATTTTCCAACATATACAACCAACACACTAAACAGCCCAAATAGAAAGCATAGTGTCCCTCCATAGAACCATTCTGTACTGTACAGGTATTTCTCCCCAAGATCTGACTGTCATAAAAATACATAATCTGAAAAATATGCTTTGTTCTACATACTAAAGATCACAAGAAGAAATTAGTTCCCATTCCTCTACTTGAGGAACAAGTTTCTTCTTTCACTGAATTGCACCAAGACTCAAACTAAAATTATGCACAAGATTTCACCTGATTTTGCAAACAGTTTGTGCCATCCCATTTTGCAATGTACTCGCTAGTAGGAGCATGCAAACAAACAATTTTTGTCTGGGGATGAGAAAAAAGCACCGAGGGAGTGAGAAAGTCCATTGGGTCAATAAAATAAGATGGGAACGCTTAACTTACCAGGTGCTACATATCTTTGGAAGGTGTTATTCACTAATGGAAAATAAAGCAGCAGAGGAGATCCCGGGGTGTCTGCACCATCAAACATGTAGCACTCCTTCAGGTTCTTCTCATCATCCTTCAGCCCAATGCTGGGAAACGGAATTCCCTGCTCCGAGAAGTATCTGCAAGCCTGCTCCAGGGGCTGGACATAGCCCAACAGCGGCAGTGTAAGGAACGGAAAAGATAACCAAGATCAGGCTGCTGCCACAGGCCAGTAAATCATGGCAAGTTGCACAAAATAGACTGATAGCACTGGACAGCCAGCAATAATGTGAGCACCTGCAGCCCCCGGGACTGTTTTTCTCTTGCCTGAGGAGCTATTTGGAAATAGTCAAGATGGCAAAGAGTGTTTAAATACGTATCAATGCGCATCTCTAAAATGGGAATATGATTTAGGAACAGAGCAGATTAATTCAAAGCATGTTATAAAACATCATTAATTAAAGGAGAACTAAGTCAGAAAAATATAGATCTAAACAAAACTAAATTTGTGGTCCAAGACAGTAAGATTCACAGTCACCTTGTTCATATAGCACTATAACTTGTGAGTTGACTTTAGTAGATTTTACCAGGGTTTTGAGACCAACTTACACATTTCTATAACTTGGAATTCTGAAATAGTATGAGATTTCAAGCTAACATACTTTAGATCTTGAAATATAGCACTAAAAGCATTTATCAGAAAGCTCATTTGTGATGACAAAATTTGTTTAATTATCTAACAAAACAATGAAGAACCACCTCAGTTTGTTTGAATTAAATATTTCCAAAACACTTCAGAGTACAAGAAATGTAGTGCAAGTTATTACATATGCTCTTATTCAGCTGCAGTGGAGACAAATATTTTTCACGTGGCATCATGGCATAAGAGCATCATTAAAGTATCTTTCTTTTGAAAAATGACAGAAATTTAACAATTGAACTTTGTCTTTTCTGTAGTGCCCTTCAGGGACAGGTTTACACTGCACATCTATATTTGGAAATCTAAGTCTGTCTTTTTACATGGTGAATACCACTTTCAAAATCTATATAACCATTTTAACCAAACCAGACTTCTGCAAACATAGTAAATGTGTTTGATATCTTGCTTCAAGCCTACTATTTAAGTAGAAAAATTGTATTTATTAGAAGAGATACAAATAAAGATGATGAAACCCTTCAACTTAGATTGTACTTGGACAGTTAGAAAACCACATATTAAAATATGTGCTATTAATTCTTTCATATAATTGTAATTGAAGTTGCAGATCAACCACCATAACTTCACTGTGCCACTCTAATTCATTGATGAAGCACTTAGGGCTGTTTCAGAAGTAGTTTGAAAAAAGTAGAGATATTTTCCACTCTGGGAATTTCCATTCTTCTTCTAAGATTTGGAAACACCACGTTACTAAATTCCACCAAGTTCTACATTTTAGACACCTGTCTGAAAACTCTGGAAAGCAAAAGAAAAGCCATTACTAAACAAAGACAGTTTTAAGACTTCTCACCAGGGTCTGTGATCCACCAGTGTAATTTAAGTGTATGATGACGTCCACTTTCCGCTCTGGTCTCATAAGGGGTGGGCAGCTGGTTTCAAAGAAGAAAGCTGCATCCACCAATTCCAGGTGCTCCGAGTTGCCCCGCAGGTCATTAGGAGAGGTGTCTAGCAAAGTGTCTAAAGAGTAAAAGATACAGAGCTATTGGAAAACCGCAGAAAGATATCTGTCAAGTTAGAAAGCAAAAGGAAGGCGAGATTTCCTCCCATCCAGGATTTTCCCTTTGCTTTAGAGTAGCATGCAGCAACCCTAAAGCTCCCCCTGAGCCTCTCCACACATGTTTTGTTGGCATTTCCAAACCCATGAACTGCACTAAATCCTAGGCAGGTGTCCCTGCCCTACCCCAGCAATTTTAATCCCAGTGAGGACTTTCAGTACCAAAAATTGAACAGTTATATTACTGGAAATTAAAGATGTTAGGGGTTACTTTGTTCTCCATCCTCTCCTTTTAGCAAGTACTAACAGCTAACCACAAAGCCCACTCATTTCTCTTCAGGATATGCAAACACCCCTCGCTAAATCCCAGATCCTGCACCCTCCCTGATGACCACCGAGGTGTGTAGGCTGGAGTGCTGTCCACACCTTTCCATTTTGTGAAATGCTCCTGCTGGATGTACTCGTTGTGCATCTGGAAGCCCCTCAGGAAGTTGTGGTACTTGGAGACAGCAGGGCGGTCTGTCAGGATGTCCCGGAGAGCCGTGGAGAGGCCACTCGTAGGAGTGAACATGCATGTAGCCATCTCATATGGCTTCTCAGGCAAATCCGGTTGTTCCTCTAGAGACACGTGGCATAAATGACGTGCAATTGAATTATAACCATGGTTAAGAAGAAGCTAGGCTCAAAGAGAAGAAAGGGTCAGCGACTCTTCCGTACCAATAATAATCATGTGTTCACAACTCTCAGCATTGCGTTATTTTTCCCTATGATCTGATTTGAGTTCCAGTTAATTTCTTGACAAAAATATAAACTTACTTTTGTTCTCTAAACCCCAATTGGCTATGTTTGAATAAAGGAGCATTTTTCTCATAAATCAACTTGATTTTGGTACACATTAACGTAAGTCATTTTTCCAAGCGAACTAAAACAAGGGAAAATTATTTTGCCTATATATTTGAGGTAATTACAGCTTTTAGATTGCCTGTAGCTTAAACATGAAATTCAAAGCTTATTTTGAAAAGAACAGAAAAATCTGAACATTTTCTTTTTAAAGGATATATTTTTACTTTTAAAAACCCCCAGTTTGTTCAGTTTTGTTTGGGTGCAGCCAGCTGAAGTCAACAAAACTTGCAAATTATTTACATAAACTCAGACATAAGAGTTTGATTGCTTTTTCAAAAACATAGTCCACAGAAATGTGACTCAGGTCTGTTCACTACAAAATCACTGGCTTTGCCTGAATTTTAACAGGAAGGTGTTCGTGAGTATTTTCAAGGAATGGTCTTTTAGTCCAGAGCTGCCTCTCTAAGCAGGGGTACCAGAGCTCCACTAACTTGACTTCCTTTGACCTCTACTAAATCTTTAAGTTCAGTCAGTTTTTGAGGGAGGGATGCTCTGTGCAGCCTGAATAGATATTGGAAAGGAAACACTCAAGCTTCCCTCTGACTAACATATAGTTGACATTTATTCTTATGTATCCACCTTATGTATCCATCCCTATCTGCTTTCCATCAAGATCTGTCTGATGGTGCCTTTCCTTCTAATAATAATCTCAGTACTTAAGCAAAGCACTGGCTAGTCGGTCAAATCAATTCACTTCATTTTCCTGGTGCCTCCCACACCCCAGGGCTGAGAGCATCAGAATGACAGAAGAACTCAAAAAATGAGAAACTTGAGCAGAGTTACCCTATCAGAGGGGCCTGGAGGAGAGAGGCCATCAGTCAAAGGGTACTTGAGATTTACCTATTTCAGTCACTTTGTCTTGGGTCCACCTGTGCCAGAAGTCCTCTGAGTTGTCAGCTGCATGCCAGGCATCCAAGAGATTTTTGGAGAAGATGCTACTCCACATTCCTAGGAAGTGGGAGAGGTATAATAAGTAGTCTTGAGGTAAACACGAGGAAGTTATTTTAAAAACTGCCTTCTAGCTCCTTCCACAACTCTTCTCTAACTTTTTCATATTTCTATCCAATTTTTGCATAAGTCCAGACATCTATTTCAGCGGTAGTACTGACTCAGAAGGCAAACTTTCAGAAGAAATTTCAAAGTACTTTCTCTTTCATCGTATTTTACCTGGAATTTTTTTTTTTTTTTGAGAAATTTTACATTGTCACTTTCCTACTTCCATTTCCCTTTTCCTTGATAAAGAAATAGTTTCAGACAGCTCCTTCCCCGATTCCCCTTTCTTGCCCTATTTATTTCTTCTTAACTTTTCCTTCAGTTTCCACAAAGTCTCACAGATTTCCAACTTTCAAAGTGTTTGCAAGCTATGAGAAATGATGATGCTTCAAAAGAAGTCATGAAGGTACATAACAACTTATTTGTCTTCTTAGTTTCATTTTAACTTGGTTCAAATGATAAAACCACCTTTGCTAGCAAGGAAGGTTGAGTAAGCCCCAGGAGACATGCTGTATTTCAGCTGACTCACCCAGTACCTCTGCTGCCACATGCAAAACAACAGGTTTCTGGGGACTAATTTCCAGAATCACTAGTGTATTAATATTTTGTCACTCCTGCAGGCTGGTGAGTCACCTTGCATGAAGCAGATCCGGGACTCAGGGAGCTTCTTCATCAGGCGACCCATGAAGAACTCACTGCCAAAATCCTCCGCACGAATGAAGGCACCGTACTTCAGGAAGCCCACCTCGTATGGCGTGAACTCCACCCACTCTGCCAACACACGCACCAGAAATGTTAGCTCCACTACTGAAAACAGTCAAGTAACCATATGTGGAATAAACCATTCGGGCACCAGCCCCTGCAGACGAGGTGGCTTAGCACATGCCCTGAGCAAACCCTGCTGACAACCACCCCCGTACCAGCTATCACACTGTCTACAGGTTTCTGGAAGAGCAATGTCAAGGTTCAGGGAAAATTTAAATTCTTCTTTCTTTTTGTCTGGCAAGTGGGA
The DNA here is from genome assembly GCA_013400135.1 of Rhinoptilus africanus. NCBI lineage: Eukaryota > Metazoa > Chordata > Aves > Charadriiformes > Glareolidae > Rhinoptilus > Rhinoptilus africanus. The sequence goes on from VXBO01004744.1 coordinate 437,129, forward strand.
AGTTTTCTCATGGAAGATGGACTAGAAAATAGGCTGACTTCTGTCGCATTTATAGCCTTTTAGCCAACCATGAAAAACATAAATTAAGCAAACTTGAAGTTTCTTTCTTTAAGAATTCATCGTGTTTCTGAGATAGTGTCACAGATCTATGTTGTGTTATTACTCTGAAGTGAATGACTGAATATGCACACTTACATGCCAGGAGATCTGACAAAATACTGAACTGTCTATCCTGTGGGTGCCCACTTACTCTTTACAGCTCTGAACAGGACTTCTCCTGGCTTGGAGTGAGAATTTAAAACAATTCACCATGGTTTACAGTATCCCCATGCTGTATCTCCCCAGGTAAAAACATAGCTCTTTTCCAGAGCTGAAAAATTACCTCTAAAATCTTTGGTGGCAACTTTGTCCTTGACATTGAGGGCAAGGTAGATGGGCAGCGGGTTCTGACCCTGATTCACTGCCCGACGTTGATCAGAAAGTCTGTGGTGGCATTTCTGGATTTAGAAAAAAAAAAAAAAACCAGTTAGCTGATAATCAGTTCGTTAAAGACATCAGCTTATAAAGTCTGAATGTGGGATATCATTTTCCTGAATTTCCTCCTAAATTTACTTCCATGTGCTTGAATAAAAAAGGGCAAGGAAATCATGGGAACAGGAATAATTGGTAGAGATAACCAGCCATGTTCTCCATTCAATATGCAACGACAGTAATGAGTTGCTTCACATGCTGTTCTAACTTTGCATTGCTAGATGTAAGTGAAAAAGTAGGGCAGATCTGGGTAATTCAGCTGTTATGACATACGTCATCTATTAAACATGGGAGTTCTTCAAGGTAGCATGTTCACGACCCTTCTAGTCAAGATTTTTTTTAAAACCATATTGAAAGTTAACATCCACAGAAAAAAAACCCTTGAGCTGTCCACTACTAACAACTTATCTTACACATGAAATGGAGATTTTGAGTGCACTTCAAACACCCTAAATTCTAGCAAATTTCGCAATGTAGCACTGCGGCAGAAATACAACATGAAATATGGTATGAAATGAGAGTATTTCATTTTATCTAATTCACCTAGACAAAATATAAACCATGTCTACAGGATTTAAAAATAAAATAGCTTTTTCTGGGCTATCATCAGTCTGCTAGTTTACATAGAAGGTTTTGTTTGTGTCATTACAACAAAATAAGGAATGGTAAATTCCAAGACATCAAATCCAATCCAAAGTAGTGGAAAAGCACCTCCAAAATCACAGTTTCTGTAGCTGAGATATCTCAGGATCTATATGCTGTTTCATCACTAAATCACAAAGTGCAGTAAGTACACATGGGGTACATCTGCAGTACAATGAAGGTATGACTGCAGCTTATGTAAATATTGCCTCGGTGGAGACATAAAAGCATGGAGCCATAAAAAAACACCTAAGAACCTCAAAACTTTCTTGGACAGCTACAACATTAATCAGCATGCTGGGTACTTTAGAGCTAGTCTGAGCATTTCTGTGTTACATTCAATCCCACTTTAGGCTCCGCTGTAGACATATGCTATGTCTCCAAGTTATTAGTGTAAAAAAGTGGTGTTCTGCCTACATACCAAGTACAGTGTTATTGGCCAGGTGTCTTCCTAGGGTTTTACTTTCTCATAATCATCATAAAGATCAAGTCAATAACTTTATGAGTAGAAAGATACATAGACATTACCCCATCATTTAACATGGATTCAATCATGAGCCCCCACAGATCGATAAAAGATGTTTTATGCCCTGCTTGGGTCCTTTGGCTCAGCTCTCTGTAATAATTCCTCAAACTTCTCATGCAAAAAGCCCCCATCTTGCACTTGGCTGCTTGCTTCCGAGCTTCAATAATTATTTCTCCAAGATCCTTACGTGACCAGTCGGCATCTTCATACAGTTTTGTCATGGTCCTTCAGGCAGGAAGCATGATGGAATGTGGAAAGAAATCATAGAATCACAGAGCGGTTCGGGTTAGAAGGGACCTTAAATATCATCTAATACCAACCCCCTGCCATGGGCAGGATCACCTCCCACCGGAGCAGGTTGCTCAAAGCTCCATCCAGCCTGGTCTTATACACCTCCAGGGATGGGGCATCCACAGCTTCTCTGGGCAATCTGTTCCAGTGTCTCACCACCCTCACAGGAAAGAATTTCTTCCTAATAACCAATTTAAATCTACCCGCTTTCAGTTTGAAACTGTTACCCCTTGTCCTATCCCTCCACTCCCTGATAAGGAGTTCCTCACCATCCTTCCTGTAGCCCCCTTTAGGTACTGGAAGGCCACTATAAGGTCTCCCCGGAGCCTTCTCTTCTCCAGGCTGAACAACCCCAACTCTCTCAGCCTGTCCTCGCAGCAGAGGTGCTCCAGCCCTCTGATCATCTTAGTGAATGATCATGAAGAAGATGCTTTTGCTTTTCAAGATGCTTTTGAAACTCAGAGGATATACTTTGCAGAGCTTTGCGCACTTATTTTTTTATCTTTAGGTTACTCTCCTCTTTGAGTTTAGTTGGAGCAGAAAAGCGAGTCTAAAGGCGGTCACTCCAAAATCTGGGGTCCGACACAAGCAGCTATACCAGTTGTCTACGTTGCTTCTGTCCAACAGTAAATAACCATAAGGATCATTTTGCATAGGATTAAGGATATTTGCACTTCTAATAAAGTCTCTTCTTTTGGTTAGGGGCAAGTTACTTCAGTGACACCAAATGTATGATGCACAATAGGCCTTCGATGGGTGACCCTGCCATTCATAGACCAAAGATGGACACATGACTCAATAGACCCCTTTTACACACACCAATATCTAAAATCCTAGACAAAGCATGGGTTTTGCTTAACATAACAAGATCCAAACAACAGGATCAAAATGCCTTCTCACCATGTTGTGCCAGACGAGCCACTGATGTATGAAATGCAATCCAGAACACGCAACTTTTGAAGACCCAAAATGCTGCCGTACATGCCAGTGAGTGCCCTTATCCCACATCCTGCTGTGGTCACAGCCACTATCGGCACCTGTTCAACACAAAAAAGGGCAGAAAGCACAGGTGGAAAAATGGCTTTAAGGCACAGTTGTGTCAAAAGGTGACAAACATGTAAAAGCCACATACAGACACTAGTAAAATATGTAGATTAGGGATAAAGCAACATTGCTCTAGTTATAAATAATACAAGTTGCTGGACATCATCGTGGTGTATACTAGAAGATATTGGCACTTCAGTAAGGATTTTTAAGAAGCACGGACAAAACTCACTGGTTTGAAGCTCCTTCAAATGATCCACTTGAAAGACAAGTGGGAATAGAGACATTGCTCATCCAGACAGACTTTTGAGCTCTCCATCCGAGACAAACCTGGCTGCAAACAGTGCCCTGGAGAAGGAGCTGCAGACAGAGGTCCTCACTCCTCACCTGGATGGAGGTGAGAAATCACTCCTCATCTCCAGGCTTGAGGGAAAGGAGAGAGAAAAATCCCACCAGCAATGGCTTTCCTGGTTACCTCATGGTCTTGCAGATCTTCCTCCAGGTGAAGAACATCCTTCAGTGCAGCAGCAACCACCTTCCTCCGGTTTTGCAGGAAATTCTCTTCATCGGTGCACAGGTCGAACCCCAGGCGGGCATCTAGGTTTCTTGGCCTGAAACACAGACCCTGAGTCCTGAGACCAGGGCACAAATATTATTACATTATCATTCGCCGTGGTCAGTTCCAGCTGTGCTTGTGTGTGTTTACAGACCACTTTGTGGGCAGGATAATGTAGTACATGAGAAAGAACAACACCACAGACAGGCCTCTGCTAATTGCTGTAGCTGCTAACAAGAATGTAAATGGGAATTCAGAGCAGAACATGACAGACTGTCCTGGTATGGTAACAAGGTTCCTCCAATATGCTTTGGGTTTTATTTGCTTATATAATTTATTTTTCATGTTTCAGTCGTGCCTGACATATCTGCCGGTCACTAGATAACCGCTGTCAACAGGCACTGCAGTGGATTATAGAAACAGCTACCATGCCGTGATGTTATTTTGTCTGTATAATACAGAAATACGATTTTTTTGTGAAGCTGCTCTCTCCACCTGTGAGCGTAGCAGTGCACACAAATCGAGATCTCCTTACTGAGCTGCTCTAACAGCTTCGGAGCTCGGAGAAAAAGGGACCCATGATTTAATTCTCTGTCACTGAAAAAGGAAAACCTGGCAAACCAAAGCCTGCAACCCAAAGATGAACACACCTCTGCTTACAACTGGGCCTGCACGGACCCCTGCTGATTTCAAATGAGCTTTGTGTAGGTGCAAATGTCTCCCAGTGACAGGAGCAGGTCTTGCTGGAGACTCACTTACCATTCATTTGCCTTTGTGTACAAGTCAATTGTCCTGTCCTGAAAATCGCAATACAAACAGTGTAAGCATGCTCAGGTCATTAATCCTGCGCCTTCCTCCCCCACTCCATCTACAGGCTGAGATCCGCTATCTTTGCAGTCGGCAAAGCAGCTGCAGGACCTGGCCAGCCATGGTCTGGGTCCTGAGAGCTATAACGAGCTCCAGAACAGTCTGGGTTGAATAGAAGTGGGCCATTCACCCAAGCCAGGGGGGCTCAGGGCCCCTCAGCTTTTCCTAGCTGAACACCTAGTTTGACTTTAATTTCCTGGGAAGGTCATTGAAAGATGGGCGTCTGAAACATAGGCATATGGATATTCTCCGTTTTACCTTCTGCTTCAGGCTTTCCCTTTACGTATATAAGTCTTAATTGTCACATTCATTACTGTTAGCTTGCGTACTATGTTGATGAGTATATTAGATATGTCCTGGGGAAATTAGTTTAAGCTCAAAGCAGGGTTGAATGGCATTCCTGGAACCACATGCAGAATTAAAAGAAAATAATACATATTGCATAGTTGCAGAGTGACTGTCATTCACACCTTACGCTGTAGCATGTGTCGTGTCTAGCAGGAACTGAATCATCACCCACCAAACTGAATGTGTGTGGTGCTGTTTTTTATTTTGAAAGACTTTTTCTCACCTCTGCTATTGTTATTTTCTCTTGTAAAGGAAGCGAGTTCAGAGCTAGAGTCACAGATTCATTCAGATCCCTTTCATTTTGACTTGATATAGACTGGAAAAAAAAAGATAAAAAAAAGATAATTACTTAACCATTATACAAACAGGGGAAAAAAAGAGATAGGTAAAGGAGTATTCCCTACTTCATTTACCTACATGCACTTAACCAATTCCCTGCATACACAGACCTGCGCACACACTCAGCTCTTAGAAGTCCCCACAGAAATATACAGTGAGGAGCCAGCTACGCATTAGCAGCCATCACGTACCCTGCTGAGGCGCCTCCGCCGGGGTAGAGCCACCGTGAGCGCCGACTGATTATACTTGATGTAGTGGAACCTGGCCGGGGAGGTCGGGCAGAGGCAGGAGCTCAGCGTGTGCGTCTGGGTTCCTTCGTACGACCCGTCCACAGTTAACGCAAACTTTCTCTCTGAAGAAAAGGAGTTTCAAACTGAAGTTCTCCAAAAAATGTGGATAATTTGCACAGTAATGTAATATAGGTTTTCCTCAAGCCATGACTTCATTTGATACCCAAATTATAGGATAAATAGAGTGACTTATCTGAGCCTTTGGGTTTCAGCCTCAGAGGTCATGTACAGAATGTGCCATATAATAACTGTTGCTATAGTACCACTGCACAATGTACTGCGATTGTTGAGACTACTGCTCTATTTATTAGATAATGATTCACAGCTGATAAAAGTACTTTTTGGGAAAAAAAAGTACACTCTCCTGAAAACATGAAATTTTCCAAATACCACAGCTATAAGACAGTGTATGGTATTAAAATACTGTTCTGGCATAATAATAAAGTATTTTGAAAATTTCAGGCTTTTGGGAGAAACTGGGGTTTTTTGTAGGAGGGCACAGCTCTCATTTTCTCGTAAGTCAGCGAAAGGCTCACCCGTACTGTCCTTCCTCATCCTCCCACCGTTCACCTGCACCTCCAAACAGGAAACTTCACGGGACTGTAAGAGACAACCAGGGAAAGAGAAAAAGGCGTTCACTGTCAGCAGAGCTCTGCCTCGGATGGTCCCTTGGGCGCATGTGGGGCGCAGAGGGCTCAGGGCATGTATTTTAGGGGAGGGATGGTGCCAGCCTGTAACCCCCCTACCCAGTTTAAGGAGGTAGCATTGGGCTTCCACATGGGAAATAATAGGTGGATCTGCTCGCTCCCACCTGAAGGAGCAGCCCCGCAAGGGCTTGTGAGAGGACTGGCCGCAGGAGGAGGGACCTCGGGCAGGGTGCTCAGCCCAGCTCTCCCCAGGCAGATGGAGGGATGTTGTCTGCCGGAGCCCAGCTGGATTCAGGCAGAGGCAAGTGCTGGCAGCAGCTCACAGCTTTTGGCGCTGCAACCTCTCCCAGCCTGAGTCACGAGCAGGGACCATGTGGGAAAGCCAACGCTGACACCCGCTTCTGCTTGCCTTTCGGCCGATGCCTTCATGGCAGCGTATGGAGCAACTGCCCCGCACCTTGTATGCTGACCTTGCAATAAGCATTGCTATATGGCAGGGAAAGGATTATGAAATACAAATTACCACTAAAACTCCATTAGTAACAATGTTTTCAGGAGGATCCGGGCTAAAAGACAAAATGGAAAACAATCATTTCAAAACCAGCACTCTCTTTTTTATGATTGTTTGGGGGGTTTTGTTGTTTTTTTTCTTTTTAAACTCTTATTTAATCATTATTACGTTATCGTTATCTTTAGAAGTCCGTCTCTGGACAGGCAGCTTGGGCAAACGGCATCAGAAATTCCAGGGGGACATTCAATCCAATTAGTATCTCACAGGCTTGAGTCTGAACTTCAAACTATTTATGGAGATCTGCTGAGGAGGAGCTCCTCATGATATTAGACAGGATCAGTTTCTGACACACGGAAGCAAATTTACACACAGATGGCACAATTACACTATTGCCCCATATTACTCAGTTCAAACCTAAGGGATCGGAGATGAAAAGCCAATCAATTCGTGCAACGTGCCATAACAAAAAAGGAAAAAACATGACCATTTACCTTAGAAATCAACAGCAGCACTAGGACTGATTTACATGCCCCTTCTCTTCATTAACTGCACAGCCAGCACAGAAACACAAAAAACCTTTTTTGATCTATTCCTACAACTGAAATAAATTCTAAGTATGATTTTCCCGCATTCTTATGACAAAGCAAACGCCTGGGATCCCACTGTAAGAGGGGTTTGAAACTTAAAACTTCCTCCTGCGCAGGATGCCCCTTGCAGCCTGGTGTAACGGCAGCCATCAGGGACATCTCTGCACCCCCATCAGCATCCGTGCTCGCTTCTGAGTGTCTCTATGCCCGGTGTAGGTGAACACATGTCATGCACTGTCGTGCACCCCTACACCAGCATTTCCTGAACACCCATATTTCCCCTCTACTTTACTCAGTGACAATGTTAGGGGGCTGCAAGCGTAAACTGATGTTTTGTGGCAGTAGCATTTTGTCTCTGTCTTACATTTCTGTTGATCGCCTGTTTAACCTTACGCACCTGCTCTCCATCGTGAATTCAACTTCCAGCTCCTCTTTTCCCTGAAAAAGAGAATGAAGGCAGTCACTGCAGGTTGGTCCTCCTGTGAAGAGAGACAGTCTACGGGAATCCATGCTCTTCAGAGGTCTCTATAAGCCAGTGTCCACCGTTTTTAACTGCATATTGTAACAGATATAGTTTTCTTCATGTTGCATCTGTTATACTTCTAGTATCACATACTTCTAATGTCATATCCATTATGTTAGCAGATTCCTAGTTTAGACCTTGCAGGACAAATTTAATACACACTGCAAGGCCTCTTGGCAGTTGCTGCCCCTTTCCGTAGTCACAGGTTCACACCACCCCAGTTTCACAGCCCACCTGCAAATTCCCCTTTCCCGTCCCACAAGCTCTCATGGTCCCCACTGATCCTCAGCACGAGAGAGGCTGGATTTCTCTGGTGTATCCAAATCATCCTGCCCCGCTCCCTAGGATGGCACACTAGGGCATATGATGTCCAGGGTGTTCTGGAGGGTGTACTTTGGTTTGGTGTTGCATGCTCAAGACTTCATCTTTGTCTTGTGTAATTACCGCCCCCCTGAGATTTCCTTCCTCCTTTCCAGGTTTTGCTGCAACTTCCATTATCTTGTCACCCTCCTAGTGCGAGCACTAAGGAAAATACATCACGGAGAGACAGCCTTTCCAAAGCAGGTGTCAAATCAAATCAGGGCTCACTCAAGTATTTCTAGGCCTAAACACTGCCCTTAAAAGTTCAGTATAAAGTTGCCTCAACCATATGAAATCAAGACTTGTTGAAAAACCCACTTTTTAAAATAGTTCAGTTAGGCAAGCTTTATGGTCATTTCCCAAATAAGCTGAATGCCACATTGCATTTGCAGTTTATGACTGCTGATCACTTCTTTTATTTCAGCATAGAATCATAGGATCGGTGAGGTTGGAAGGGACCTTTAAGATCATCAAGTCCAACCATTACCCTGCCCTGACAAAACCCCCTTCTAACCCCTGTCCCTCAGTACCACATCTACCCTTTTCTGAAACCCCTCCAGGGATGGGGAATCCACCCCCTCCCTGGGCAGCCTGTTCCAATGTTTAATAACCCTTTCAGTGAAAAACTGTTTAACATGATGTTATGCATAACACAACATAACACAACACACAGCTCAGAACCACCGGCTTCAACCGCAAAGGGACGCCCAAGACTATTGGGGAAAACTCCTGATATTTTGACATCAGGGACAGCAACCAGACAATCAAGTCCAATAATATTGGCCAGCTCTATCTGTAGAAGCAGCACCCAAAATTTGCTGTAATTACAGAAGCAACACTGGGCATCAACCCCTGAAGCAGATGGGTATATTCAGGTGGCTAGGTGGACAGTAAGAAAGGCTGGTACATGGGACACATGAGAGAAACTAAGCCTCACCTAACCACATCTCCTTTGTCCTTGAATTTTATACATACCTGTGGATTCAGCTGGAAACATAGCTGAATGTTTTCTCCAAGCTGGATTTTGGAGACATCAAAGAAAACAGTGAGGAGATGGTCATCTTGAGTTACATTGTCCTCATCACAAACTTTTAGCTCCAGAATGTTCTGGGAGTAAGAAAAAAAAAAATAATGATCTAAGGTTCAAAAAATATAGCACGCTACGTGTATTTAAGTTTGTCTGAAGGGTTTCGTGAAAGAAGTTCAAGAATGAAAAACCAGAAATTTTGCAGTTTCTCTGCACGGACTCTATTGACAATGCGGGCAGATACAGCCTTACCCAACCACTGAAAGCTGAACAGCTACCGTAAGAGAGCGCGAATACTTCGTAAGGGGACTCAGAAAGACCCACAGAGTGGAAGGGCCATACGGTAGGCTTATATCTGGGGCACGAATACCTGGCGGGGAGAGCTGCGCTCCTACCTTAACCTGGCTCTGAATGGTGAAGTGGAAGGTCTCGTTCCACGTCGGGTTCTTGTTGTTCTGGACTGTCTTGGTGCGGAACTGCTGCACTGAAGCTGTTGGCAGGCTCAGGCTCACGTAGCAGTCAGACTGGGTTACTGTTGGAGAGAGGGAAAGCATGAAAGCAATGGACCAATCAGCCACATAAAATATCCCATGAGGTGTTGCACGGAGTGAATTTTTAAGCTCTGTACACAGGATAATATGCAGAACACAGGCCAGGATGCTAACTAAGGTGCCACCAAGCTAGTGCTTAGACAACCAGCTTGCTTTACTCCTGTGAAAGCCGGGCAGTTTGCTCTTCTTGAGACCTACTTCTTTTAACTGCTGGAAAACCAAACATTCAAAACCTACAGTTACATTCTATTCCTTTTCAAAGAGGTACATAGCCGAACTGCCTGTTTATGTCAGACTTCAAAGGTTTTAATTCTGAAGAGCCATCCACATGCGCAGGGGCATGCACACACGCTGCAGCCTCACCAGGCTGGGAGACGCGGGTGGTTCAGCTGCCTGTTGGGAACACGAAGCAGGAACACGAGCAGCTGCGACAGGGACTGTCAGACAGACGGAGCCCAGCTCCTACGTACTGAGCTCCCACAGGTAGGCATGACCATGCCTTAACGTTTCTGGGGTAGCTCTGGCTGCAAGGTCTGTCTTCGATACTTTCTGGAGCATCCTTTCTCTTCCCTAGCGTCTCTGGCTGCCGACACGGTGCAGGCAAGAGCTCGCTGCGCTGAAGGTTGCCATGAAGGCCCATCGCTGTCACATAAGGCTCATGGCACCACCAGGCACATGGTCTCAGTCTGCTTTCCTCCCTTTTGGAAAGTTAAAGAAGGGAACACACACGTACACCTTAGAGCTCAACCACAGATGTTTTCAGGAAAAAAAAAAATCAAAAAAATTTTTCAAAAAAATAAAAAAGTGGAGATGAATTACGTTTAATCCTCTGTGAAATGGATTTAAATGAGCACATATAAGAAAAGCATTGACATGTTGAACAGCTTGATGGCATAACATTTGCTTTGAGCAGCAGCTGTCCTGAGGCAGAGTTTTCACCAGTAAAGCTGTATAAAAAAAATCTTGCTGAATGTCACTATTTTCAACTGCACCTCTATGCCTCGGACAGAGTGGTAAAGGCATTTGCAACGCTTGGTGCACAGGTGAAAGCTTGTCTGTGCCCCGCAGCACAGCGTGAGTTGACATTGCTTCTTTGCCCAAGGTTGTATTGCTTTGCCGTTTCAATTAGAGGCGTGCTCAGGTCATAAATTCACCTATGAATTTCAGTGTTTCCAGATGTAGGGGGAGCAGCTTTAGTGTTTTTGTTGTCCTTTCTCAGCTGAAGAGGCCAATTGTAAATTTTGACTTCCCACTTGAGTTCCATTGTAGGTGAGGGATCTCCAGGGCCAAAGCTTTGGTCTGAAACAATAGTGAGCAGCAGAGTGCAGTGCTCACATCAGCAACAAGCACTTTCATTCTGAGGTCAGAATAATCTGCCTGCAAATACGTTTTGTCATCATTATAAGGAAATAAAAGGCGAATGTGAATAATGAGGTTCACAATACCATGAACCCACACCCAAAAGTCAGGGATGATCACCCTACAGAACACTATCTTTTAGTTAGGGATGACAACCTACACAAGTGCCAAAGATAGCATGGGGCACTGTTGCCCATAAATGCCAATCCCATCGTTAGTATTATATTTCCTCTATTTGTAGTACCACCTCCTCAAGCATTCCTGCCATCGCACAGCAGACACACCTTTATCTGAAGAGCCTTAAGTCTTGTCCCACTTAGTTTTACCAGCAGACCTGACTTTGGGAAACAGAGAATAATTGACTTTGCCCTTTATTGCACTCCATGTGTAACTGAAGGATTAACAAAGCCAGTATTTTTCTTTCCCCTGACTCCCCCGAGATTTAAGTCATCGTTGTTTGAGTAACTCTGAATGAAAAAAGAGTAACTTTGACTGATGAAGGTAGTTGTGGTATGTACAAAGATATATAAATTCTATATAAATATCAGAACACATAGAAATCATCTGAGCTTCTAATAGTCCTAATATCTCCCAGACTTCTGTACGCATACAGGAAACGTCCATATGAAAATCTTCTTTGGCTTTTGGGAAGTCTAGACTGATACTAGCAGACTGCTGTCAGCGCTTGACCCTGCTTGGAGGAGGATCAGAAGGCCCCGAGCCCATAAGTCTGTGAGTGAGCTGAGGTTTATTTCATTGACATTTCCCAAATAGCAATAAATAGCTCTGATTACATCTGTTGTGGAGAACAAAGAATTATTTCAAAATGCCATCTTTTTTTCTTTCCTGTAATTGGTCACTGTCTGCTACTGCACTGAATTTTACATCCTTAAGAAATAATGGCGCGTCAGACAGCAAAGCCCCGGCTTCTCATTTCGATCTCTGACTTTCTCTGGGAGACTTCTGACACAGCCACTGGACAAGCGCAAGCTTCCCTCTTCCCATCTGCAAAACGTGTTTGATGATGCCTTTTGTACTTCAGACATCCTCTGAAACCTAACTACCTCTTGTTCATGAAGTATTTTCCAGCTGTTATGAGGGAGGCACTTAGGAAACCCAGGATCCTTTCTTAAACAGGTGGGATACCTCAGGCCCATATCGTCCCTGACCAGCTCCAGCCACGCGCAGATGTGGGAACTGGAACTCCACCGCCCATTCTGTGCCCAAGCTGGTCGGTCACGCCGCAATACCCCAGTGCCTTCTCCCTGCGTACACGGGTCCCACAGCCAGCCACGTGCCGGCAAATCATCGATATCCTGCTACGTAAGCCGAACCCCCACCTAACTCTGGTGATTACGCTCCCAGGTGATGCACGCAGCCGAGCCTCAGAGCAGGGACCTGCTCCGTCCCTCCCCTCCACCACGACACGGGAGCAGCCGTCAAACGTGCTCAGGGTGGCAGCCGTGGTATCACTGTGGGGCAATATCCTGCCAAAAACGCAGGTGTGGCAGCAGGCGTTTATGACAGCACGGTCTCTTCATCCAGTTATTACACTAAGTTTCTAATTATATTCCAGGATAGCAGCAGGACTGGATCTTAATTGTGCTTTGCCATTAGAAAGCATTGCAGCGGCATGACCCACGCTCAGAAACACCACAGCCCCAGTGCCGTGCCGCATCCCAGACGAGAGCAAGGCGCCAGCTCTTGTGGCCAGAGCTAAAAATCTCACCTGCCTCACAGACAGCTCAGATTCCAACGGGGCTAAACCACAAATTTTTAATTTTAAATCTGCCTCCTGTTTGGGCACTAACTGACCCAACTTCCAGCCCGTTTGTAGGCTGGGCAGAAACCTGGACATCCTCCTCCTCTTGGACTACCTTTAAGTGCTCACATCGAGGCTATTTCCAGGGGGTAGATTTTTTCCATGACTGCTAGGGTACAGTTTTTCTCACTGTCCTGAAGGGATGCAAACCAATAACGCGGTCTCACGCACAGTTTGCCCAGATCCTCTCCTTGATCTCCTTGAGTTTGCCCACACCGTCTCCCAGATCATCCCCTCACTCGGGCCCATCCATGTCACAAAAAATAAACCGTCACCACTAGCTGAGAAAAGCATTTTTCCTCTCTCTCCCACACCCTGGAGCTGAGCAGAGATCTGGCTGCAGCTGGGTGGACAGGCAGGCATTGCTCTTTTCTAGAGTGCAGAATATTAGTCAATTTAGATCACTGGGATGTTTTATATTCTTTTTTAGAGAAGAATGTGGGTTACTTCTGTAAAAGTAAGCATCTTCCTTCTCAAGGCCCTTCACAATCAGACTACTAGAATCCATTCCGTCCTGGGAGATCAGTTTCTGCCTCCAGGGAGCATTCAACATTTATCTCCTAATTGCTAAACTTCAACAAAAAGCTTTCACCCTCTCTCCCCCCTGGCCTTCATATTGGGTGGAGGACCCTTCAAGTATCCCTAAAACAGTATCACTTGTCTCATTTACATACCTCCTTAAAATATCCCTTTGCTGAGATGCTGCTAAATAACCTTGCTTTTTTCCCCCCCCTTTTCTCCCTCGCCGGCCTTTATCATTCCACATCCTCTTATTTTATAATGAGATTTCAAGCAGCACCTACAACAATGTGCTGTTGGTACGTAATTGCAACTGCTTAAATGGTGAAGTAAGTAATAAATAACAATGAAACAATAGCAACAGTGCAAGAGAAAAACACCGGATGAAGTCTGTGGGTTCCTGCAATACGTATCGTATTGGACCATAGTTCCTCCAACAAGAATGTATTTCACCAGCTGTATTTCTTTTCAGGATCTCAAGGGCCTTTCCATGAATCAATCTCATATATGGCAGAACTGCTACTGCAATGCCATAAAATATGTTTTTTGATAAGAATATAAAACATACTTAATAATTTTATAAAACTTTGTACGTAAGCCTTACATTTAAAAGTCCAAAACTTGGAAGTTTCCAAAAGTTAACAAGCCTAATTAAAAAAAAAAAAATCCATAATAATCTTCAAAAAAATAAAATTTCCCTACTAAAAAAAAGTTGAGGAATATTTTTAACACTGCACCAGTCAAGGTTCATGTATCCCAGGGCCCACAGGCAGTGTTCACTAAGGAGTCTTGGATGTTTTCAGGAAACAGGGAATGATGGCTTAAAATTGCTCAGCTCTGCATCCCCATCCAGCTGCATATTTTCACCTTTTTGTTTAACTCTTAGCACTCTGTTCTCTTTTATTTTTCATTTGATAATTGCACTTAACGATTGTGTTTCTCTCCAGTATCTTGTTCTTTAGCCCCTTTGTCTTTTTTTTTGGGGGGGAAGGATTTTTGATCTTGTTAGGTGTGGACCTCGCAGCCCTCACAATTTCACTGAATTTTTCTTCTATGAACTTGTCCAGCCTCTGCCTGGAACCCACATAAACTTTTGGAATCTGTTATCTCCTGCCGTGAGGAGTTCCGAAGCTGAACAACCTGCAAAAGACTTGCCCTTCCATGTGCTCTGGAGCTATTGTGGTTGCCCAAGGATTGTGAAAGGCTGAGCTTGAAATTTGAAATTCTCTACAGAGAAAGTCCTGTTCTTAAGAGTGGGTTGGACATCCCAATATGGGTGCACATCCAAGCCTCACCCCATTAGGGAGCCAGGATACAGATGGGACACACACCCAAATCTGGGAACTGGCAAGTGTTCACAAGTCCAGGAATATCAAGAGACCCAATGAGCCCGGCTGGGGTGTGGGTGTACTCAGTGGGAAGAGGGAATGTGTAGAACACAAACAAGGCACTAAATTCACAGGTGGTTTCAACGCTATCAGCTGTGCATCAGCACAAAAGTGGAAATTAATATTACAATTTACACACTGATGGGTCGGTGGGAGGAAGAGACAGAATAACACACCACTGTCTTAAAAAGACTCAGAGTTTTAAAAGCAGAATGAAACTATTTAAATTGTCTCAGGTAAAAGTCTTATGCATTGAACTTTCATTAAAGGTCTTGTATTATCTGTTCCAAGGGAGATAGTGAGGTTTTGAGAGTCTGTTTTTATGGATTGATTTTCCCATCTCCGTTACCTAGAAAATGGAGCAGATAAACCAACAATGACGTTAACCTGCGGCACCAGGTTGGAAGACCTTCTAAACACTGGATGACTGTTAAACAAAGTGATCCAAAAGCTCTACAGAAACCTGGTGCAAGAAGGGATCTTGAGAAGAGAAAATAAAATGGGATTCACATCAGAAACAAAAGGATGGGCGCAACTGGTGAGAGACAGAAGGAACTGATTTAAAATGTTAAAAAAATCTATAAGATGACTGATAAACAGGTGACACTTGCCAACTTGTTCTATCTAGAAAATTTTACACAAAAAAAAAGTGATAAAAACAGAGCTGGGAAAATGAAGAATAAGAAAAAAAATCAGTGTTAGGAAAATGATACTATAAAGAAATCTGCATCGCTGGTGATGGGAGTCCACATGCTTCTGGGTTTCCTAAGGCTGTGTCAAGCTAATCTCTAGGGAACTGTAATGATAACTGAAACAACTCAACAATATCCCCCCAGTTTTACACACAAACCAGCAAAATTTTGTACATGATACATCTTTTATCTTAAGCCTTCCATTTTGCTGCTTCTCAGTGAAAGTCACAGAGTTACCAACATGCAATTTACACTAGCTTTTACACTGCCAGTGAGCTTAAGCAGAGGTTAGATTAATTTATTAAAACACCTGAAATATAGGTTTATTTTATATGATAAAGAGCATGTCATTGAAATATGTGACTTCTACAAGTCTGGCTATATAGAAAACAACACCCTGAAATGGTTTAAAAGCAGGTCTTTCTGATAATGCAACCGACAAATTTTATGCTCAGCAAAATCTAATGTTAGTGGAAGTAAACAGCTGCCAATCAAAATCAGATTCAACAATTAAGAGTAAGCAAGGCAGTGCCATGACTACTGGTAGGATTTTCTTTTCCTACACAATGGAAGTAACCAAGAAGCAAAACATTCACCTTTTGCAAGTATTGCTTCTGGTTCATCTGTGCAAATTTTTTTCCTCCTCAGTATTTTGACTGATACTTCCCTTTCAAACAGATAAGAGCTTGGTAATGGTGGTGAATGCCTGTCATGCTGTTTTGCAGGTAACATCCAGTACGTGCTTCACAGCGTAAGGTAGAACAGCCTCAGCCTGGAAAGTCTGTGCTGTGGTTTTACTGCTGCCCCAAACCCTGTGCCTTGCTCTGAAAACACCTCTGTGGTTCAAACTGCACCTTTAAGCATCTTTACGGGCTGGTGGGACATGTCTTGGATGGGAAGCAGAAATGCCTGAGCATTCCTGTACCTGCCCCTTGCCCTAGAAACTTTTTAGTATTGCGAAGGACAGCATCAAAACATAGGAAACTGCCTTCAGAATCAAAATAGTTTCAAGACAAAAATAAAAAGCATTGATCTAGATGAGAAAAAAGTGGAGAGGAAGTTTGGTAAGGTTATTATCACGGAGGAGGTTTAACAGAACATGATTTTGTGGGGAGATATCTGAGGGCTGTAGTTTTCCACACCTCTTTGTTTCAGTTCAGAGTGCACATTTGTGCCCACAAATAGCTTTTATCTGTAGCAAGGGATTTCCCTCCAGCCTACAACTGAGCTTCAAATCTCATTTCCACAATTTAAAGCAGTCCAGTGGCGAGGTTCATACAGACTCTTCTTTCCCATACATTCAGCAACAACAAAGCATCTTACTTCTTGTCAATAAAAATCAGAGTGAGGAACGCTTCTTCATATGCTTTTGCTCTATAGAGAAACTGTAACAGAACTCAAAGCAAACCATTTTGGAAAGGCCCAAACAAAAGTCTTGTTGTGCATCATTTTAACTGAACAAATTTAAGTTGGTCTGTTTCCTATAGAAACTTTCCGGATTCAGATCTTATTTGTATACAAGAATAAATGCAAGACAACCAGCCACCTCCTCAGATTGGAGGTGATTGTCATTCACAGCTTTTTTTCCTAGTGCTTTGTAGTTCAGGTATTTATGGAGCATTAATAAACTTTTACATAACCATCATTCCTGGATATTTTGTAAAAATAATCAAGAAAAGAAAAAGCTAACAGTGTGAGCCCTCAACTAAGTTTTGAAACCTGCTGTTCCTACGGCTGAAACAAATTTCACAGTCCTTGAGTCCTGACCTCACATAAAATACTCTGTGATAGACCCACGGATGTAGAGGGTGGACACTACTGTAAGAAGCAACCATAGAAAGAAGTGCCCCATCTAAACTTCTTATTTCAGCCTTCCCTGAAATCCTTTCCTTGCAGATTCAGACGGAGACATTTTGCACATTCTGTGCAAACACCTGAACTCCAACTGGTAGCTAGACTTCAGCTGGCAAAGATATAAGAATAAATAATATTTCTAACTATGCTGTCTCATCTTCAGCATATCACAGTCACACATCTACTCTCTCTCCTTTTATAAATCCTCTATAGTGTTTGTGACACTTGGTTGTATTCCGAGTAGTTTTACAAGCATGTGGATGCTCCAAGGATACAGAAAATATACTCACACATATCTGCTTTCCTGGCATTTTTCATCCGTATGATTTTCACAGTGAGCAAGTTGCATGGAGAGGGTTCTGTCTGTTGAAGAGCATACAAAATGTGTGGGATGAGCATGCAGAGAGAAAGAACAGAAACGCGGTCAGAAGTAGCACTGAGGTATGTATTTCAATTACAAATTCAACACATTTCTGAAATGAGATTCTTCCTTGTGCATTGTCTTCTCCTTCTTTCCGGAAGGTTTGCATCCAGGTGTGGCCAAAACGAACATTTAATCACAAACCAAACCTCTGATGCCCTCCATTTTCCATTCTGAAGAAACTTGTGGTGACCCTCAACTTGAAGTGTCTGACGCTTACAACCCAGCCACAGAGATATGCGTAATAGCCAGCCTTGCTGTGTTATTAATATATCTGACACACATCTTGGTCTGTGCAAATTCAAAGAATGACATATATATCCACTATATTTCACAACAAACGGCAGACAATCTCGCAGGGCAGGAATTACTAAGGATATCATGGTGTAACAATGCTGCTCCTCATCTAGTTTACAGCTGTACAGCTCCATTGTTATGTCTGACGTGGAGCAGTGCTGGCTCTCAGGCAATGAGGACCACAAAAGTGTCTTCCAGAGACCTATCCCACACTGCTCAAAAGGGGAGGAGTGAAAGCAACAACTCTGTAATTATTTCTCTCTAAATAATTCTGCTGATCCAATCTTCCTTTAAGCAAAATTCACAGGAAAGTATCAATGGAAATCTTGAGAAACCACCGAAGCTTAAATGGTTAGCAAAAGACATTCAAAAAACCTGCCAAGAAGCTGGTTTGATTATATCACCCTCTCTTGTCCTAAGCAAAAATCAGGCAAACATGGTACTTAATCAAAAGTATAGGGCCAGAAGGTGAGGTGTCTTATTCCCTAGCTAGTTATCTTTTTTAATGGAATAAAAAGAAGAAAAAATGCACATTTTATGCTCTGAATTACAAAAAATAAATCCACCCTTCCAAAAACACAACACCAAAACCAACCAAAAAACTCAAAAAACCTCAAACTTAAACCCACAAACAAATAAACAAAAACCAAAAGGAGCAAAAAAGAGGAAAACTGTGTAGTGATGCAACAAACATACATAAGAGACAGTCCATGCACACTACTTATAGAACAGGGAAATCACTGCAAGGAATACATAGATCCACATATAACAATGTGTCACCATTTATTCCCTTATGTCCCCAAACTCCCACAATGTTCAAGAGAGCTCTATTTAACACCTCACGTGTTATTAGTTTCCTGGCTTTTCCCAGGCACTCCTAGACGTTACCGATACCTCCATGTTTTTCCTCAGTGGCTTATTTTGCCTAGCCCAAATGGATGGAAGTGAAGGACAAGAGCAATGTACAAAAAAGATCTCTTTTTGAATTGGAGATTTTAAAAATAATTAAATTATTGCAGCGTTGAACTCCTTGCATTCCTGAAGGCGAAAAGACAAAGCAGGCAAAACCCCAGGCAGGAGCCCTGCTTTGCTCCCAGAGCCTTGGTGCAGAAGAAGGAGCCCCAGAGCTGGATACAGGAGGTGGAACACCACCTCCCACAGCAAATCCGCTCTGCCACCAAGGGGCTGCCTGCCCAGCTCACCGCAGAGCCTCCTCTTTCCTTTTCTTACCTGGCTCCTGCTGTAGAACAGCCCCATCGTGCTCTTCCCTGCCTCCGAGCCAGCTGCGAGAACGTGGCAGCAAACGGGTACGGTGGAGTCTCCGCCAGGCAGTTTCTCCTGCTTTAAGCTGCCGGGAGCAGGCAGGCAGGTGGGTTAGGGCCTGACTCAGTGCCGCCTCGCCCTGCACCACTGCTTGAGCAATTCCCAACTCCTCCTCCTCTTCCTCCTCCTCCTCACTGCCTGGGAGGTGAGTGCCTGCTGCACACCTGCGCCGAGGCGCAGACACACAGGCTCTGGCACTGCAGAAGGATGGTCTTCGCAGCTGTAGTTGGAGGGACATCGAGACCCGAAAGGCCGCCACAGCTATGGGCACCGAGCAAATGTTTTATACGTTTAAACATGCCCGTCACTTCTCGAGGAGGCAACAGTGCTTTTGCGCGCTGGAGGGCTGTCAAACTGCAGCCCCTTGTGTGGAGATGGCTGGTGCCACCCAGGGTCCATCTGGTTTGTCCAGGAGTGGGCAACAAGGGCACCTTTGGCCAAGGATATCTGAACAAACTGTTGTGCATAGAAAATATTTTTGTAGCTTTTCATTGCCTAGAGGGAGTAGGTGGGTACTTGCTTAAGACATATCGGAAAGAATTTTTTGATCCCCATCTCACCTTCCATTTTGCTCAACGCGGGCAGCAAGTTATCTTCCAGCCAAGCACTTACTGCGGGACAAATACTGCACGAAACAATTCCCCAATCACCTGTAAACTGTAAGAGTTTCCATTCTAAAGGCAAAGCTGTAAAAGCTCACTCATTTTCTCTTTTTTTTTTTACTTTGTGCATCTGAATTAAGGTTAATTAAGTGAATAACCCCAAAGACGATATATTAGGGAAGGCGAAATCAATGTTGAAATTAATGTTAATTATTCTTTATGTTCTCACCTCTTCTTTATGTCCTCACATTTATAAGGCTTCACTGTGTCGAGCACTGCTAGCATCATGTGAGGTGGTCCCGGAGTACACAAAGTGAGTACACAAGAGGTCACAAAATGGGAGAATTTTTAAAAAACATCATCCTTCCTATTATAAAATTTAACAGAAATATCAAACTCAAAATAATCTTATTTCACTTTGCAATGACTTGAGAACTGATTGATAAACATAACTTGGCAGACATGATATAATCTGAATTTCATAAAACATTTGGCATTTGAAGACACTCTGCCTTAAGAACCAAATGCTACAAACATCATCCAGGTGTTAAACAGATTAAGGATGGATAACTAACAGATTACAAAAAGCAGTAGTCAAAGGAGGGAGTAGTCCCTCAGAGGGAATTATTCCTAAAGAGGTTGCAAACAGCTCAGGTTTAAGCCAACTGCATGTTTTTAGCAATGATCTGGAAATTAAAATAAATAAATAAATAAAAATCACTATGGACTCCCTGTTTCAAGTAAAGGATGTTGAAATATTGGGGAAGCCAAAGATAAGAGCCACAGAGTGATCTGAGAGTAGGAAGAGTTTCCTTGGAGAGGGAAAGGCAGGTTTCGCATCAGCCAGCGGGACACAGTGCAGAGATACACCAGTGCTGACTTGGGAGGCAGCACACAGCTATGTCAGTACAGTAATTAGTCATGGTTAGAAGATGGACTAATTAGCCTTGATGAAAAGCAGGGTTAATCAGGCTCAGGCTGCGTCATGCACCTATCTGTCTTTTTCCCATCCTGTTGTTGAGTAAATTTCCCCTGTAAAACAGACTGGAGCAGCTTTCGTCCCGCTCCGTTTCATTTCCAGCAAAAAACGAGATCCTAAGAGCTGATATTCTACTGTTCTGGAGCTGAACCACAATTACAGCTGCCTCAGACATAGGGGGCTAATAATCTGGATTTGAACACGCAGTACTGTACCTGGAAACAGGGCTATACTGTGCCCTTTCAAGTGTTTCAGGAGCATGAAAACAATGAACATGCTCATAGGTGAAAAACAGGGCCCACTCCTCCTCTTCCACCACCCAAATTGCTCTAGGATGCACCATCAGTAGTTTTTTCCATAGGAGAGAAATCCTTTTCTCACATCCACTTCCTAGAACTTTTTTCCATACAAACAAATTGATCACTTCTGAACAATCAAGACTCTGATCTCAACACTAATTCTGCCCTGGTGACTCAGGCTGAAGTTCATTGCAACAGTAGGAGCCTTTTATTATCAAAGAGACAATAATCCCAAGTATTTTCTGAGCTGCTGTGACCAGTCTCTTCATGTATCACAGGAAGGTCAGGCAACGTGACTACTATTTAGGCTGAATNCCACTATTGTGAAAGACTGAGCATGTCATCTGCATGTTGTAGACCTGCAAGAAGAGAGTCCTTGGCAGCTTACCTTCCCCCAGAAGACCTCTAGAACTTTTGATGACCACTCTCTCAGGACAACCACTGCAAAAAGACCATTTGTAGGAAAGTCTTGAACATTTGCAAAAAATATAGCTGGAAGGGAGCTCAAAAGGCCCTTTTGCGTTTACCGTACTCTATGCAAACAACTAGCAGCCACTTCCCATCTTATGAAACACTGGGAGAAATTGCAAGGTAATCTTTCAGGAACATTCAAGGCAGGTGAAGATGCGTGAGACAGGACAGTCAGCAGCAACTCCAAAAGAGAATGAAAGGAAGGTCAGGCGACGTGACTACTATTTAGGCTGAATATAGGCAGTTCTGTGAATAGCAGCTCAGAGGATTCATTTAACTACGCGAAACAAAGACGACCCAATTCAGGGGTATTTTTTTATTGGTGGTGAAAACTGTATACATTTTTACAACGGTGATAGTAACTTGAGAAACTTATTTTCAAAGATTAGTGAAAAAAGACAGTTACATAAAAACCTCATAGTGGACAGACAATCAATCAGAATGACAACCTTCAGGGTGACAATAATTTAGATAATAATAACCAGCACAATGGATTAGCTATTTACCAGAGAAATTCCAGTTCAAAAGATTGCTGTTCCGCCAAATAGAAAGGAAATACGTAAATACTGGTTTGATTCACATTTTAATGTGCTGCGTGTCGTCTTACACAACACTGTATTAATTTATATGGAATATATATTTCAATTGATAAGTAACAAGGTAACAAAAGTAAACACAGATTTGCTGCTTTGAAGTTTGTTTTTGATTAAACCACTGGAAAATTCCAATCCCTTCATCTGAACAGTCACATAAATAGGATGAATTGGAGTCCAGCACGTCCTCCAGATGATGCGATTTCTACTGCAAGTAACACTGTCAAGCATCAAACATCTCAATCTCACCAGATAACGGACAACCCAAGAAATACCATGTGGAAGGTTAAAGCTAGTAGGCAGTGACTAATACTTCCGCTGCTTTCTCCGTGCCACTGCCAAGCGTAAGGCCCGAATTATCAAGTTCTCATTATTCAGGATATTGTAATCAGTCAGTTTCACCAGTTTGTCAAAATTCTCTTCACTGAAACACACCTCCCTTGTTGTAAATGGGGAGAGGATAGTGGAGACATCAACTTTGCCTTCAGCCATCTCTTCAGGAGTCCTTTCCACACCTGAGGAACAAGGAGACGCAGCAATAAGGTTTCCTTGCAGTATGTGGCTCTTATCTGTTGTTTGAGTAATTATAGGTAGAAAAGGGAGATTTGGAGGAAAAGATATGATTTGCCAGAGGGACGTAAAAGTAGTCTAGTAGCACCATATTCTTCAAACTCTGGATCAAGCCTCAGTTCAAAAATTATGTAAACCCAAACAACTGGGAATGAGAAAACACTGATTATCAGCAGCAGCTCTTGTAAACCACTTGTTGTACAACAAAGTCTTTGTTACCCAAAATAGAAAAGTGCAAGCAAAAGGAAAACAAGATACTCTTGTACTGGATGAAATAAAAACCCTCTCACTTCAGGAGAAATGATGGCACTCAGGCAGAGGACATGGTTTGTATTAAAACCAAAGAGCTATGTTCACTTAGTCCTCAATTTGAGAGATTACTTTTAAACATGTGAACAAAGCCCGGATGAATGGGCTACCACCAAAACCCACAGAAGGTTTTGCCTCCCTCTGTTGCAAGCAGTGGTGCACAAACGCATGTTTGTAGAGAATAACAGATTGTGTTGAGGACCTGCCACCTTTGCTGTATGTATTCCAGGAGTTTTAACTTCATACTATCTCTAGTAAATCCTGTGAAGTGAGTGCCTATTTTCAACTCAGGTGTATTAGGAAAGCTTCTGGAGTTCTCACAGTTCAGAGAGAATGACACAGGCCAGTTATTTTTGTCAATGATGAGATCGATAATGCTGGCATTGGGCAGAAGGTCAGAGATGACAGTGAGGTGTTAGATATGAAATGGAGAGGACACACCAGGCAAGTGGCTTTTTATTAAAATTGCTAGCCACAGATTACTCACCAGGAGCTTTATACTTCCTGAAGGTGTCATTTACTAGGGGGAAAAAGAGCACTGTTGGAGCTTGTGGACTGTCAGCATCTTCAAACACATAGCATTCCTTCAAGTTTTCCCTGTCTTCCTCACTTATCTCTATTTTGGGAAATGGGATTCCTTGCCCTGAGATGTACTTAGCAATCTGATCCAGAGGCTGGAGGAATGAATAAAATAAATTAATACAAAGAATCAAAAACTCAAAAAAGATCCAGAGACCTGGATTTTTTAAACTCCAGCAGCTAACATGAATATTCTAAGGCTTGAATCATCCTCTGGGAAGATGTTAAGTTTTAGACAGAAACAGCCATAACCACACCAGACACTGCAGCTTATCTTATTTTCTGTACTGCTTTAGGCAAAACAAGAAAACAGTCACTTTCTTTGGGCTTGCAAATGGAGCCAAAAGGCAAAGGACTGATTTTATAACTCCAGTAAAGCAGGTTCAGAAGGGGAAGGCAAAAAACCTGCAAGAACGGAGAAGGAACAGATCGGTTTAAATTATTCTGCATCATTGTCCTGACTACTTTATTATTTACTACTCTCCCAATCTTTCTGTCCTCTGCATCGTTTGTGATAGTTTGATAATGACTCCCTATTAATATATTTATCAACATAGCTTATGACTCATGAAAAAAAAACCTTGACAGCTATATTTACTACAAGCCTATGTTTATATTATTCTTATTATGTATGCAACACTAATTATATTATTTTTCATTATTAATCAATTCCAGCATCAGCCAGTACATTTCCCTAAGACTGATATGAGATAAGCAGGTGCAGAGAAATACAGGTTTTCCCATTTAATCTGTTAAAATATTGTCAGGACTTTCTATTGCTTCTGTAACTTGCTCAGATCAGTGATTACCAAAATCAGTATCAGAGCTCCAGAATGTGACTCAGTCAGCTCTTCAAAAGCTCTTGGATCCCCTGTAGTGAAGACCTTGATGTTTTTAAAATGCCTATGTCCCTCACTGTCTTCTAATATCCTTCTTAGTTACTGAGAAATAAATCACCTAATAATCTACATAATAAATCATACAATAACCATCTTAGTCCCATTCCAGAACTGGAGAGTTAGTTGGTTTAACTGATGAATGCTAGAAACCAAAATACCATGAAGGGAAAAGATCACAGATACCATGGCTTTTCTTACCAGTGTCTGGGAGCCTCCACTGTAATTTAAATGCAGGATGACATCCACCTCCCTCTTTGATCTCAAAAGTGGTGGGTAGCTGGTATTGATGAAAAACCCAGTGTCAACAAGGGAGAGTTCATTGTTTGCCGTTTCCATCAGTTTATTTGGGAAGGAGTCTATCACTGTGTCTGAAACACAAACATTTCTTGTTACAACAAATAAAAAAAACCAACCAAACAAACCAAGATTGACTGCTCCACTGCAGAAAGTTAAAGAGGGAAGAATTGCGAATTTTGCCCTCTCATTTTCCCTGCCTTCCTTTGACTCAACAGCAGAACTAATTTACTAATTTACAGCTTTTTGTTTCCTTCCTTCCTGGACATCTCGAGCATCTTCGGCCCTAAAGGGGAGATCCCTCCTGCCTCCTCAGGCTGAGCTCACCTTGTCCACTGGAACACAATCCCCAGAAAACTGAATTCAATTTCAGTCCTCAGCCCTTCCCCCAAAAATGAAATGCAGTTCAAATCTATCTTTTATGTCTTCCGTTTGTGGAAGGGAGAAGTGGAATTTCGGAAGTCAGTCTTGTCTCTTCCTCCTCATTGGAAGTCCTAAATGAGCTCCCAAACCTAAACATCCTCAAAACATTACTGAAAAACATGCTGAGTTACTGTGCCTTTCCAGGTAGAAAATCCTTCACTCTCCAGGTACTTGCTATGCATCTGGAAGCCTCTGATAAAATTGGGATACTGTGCAATGGTTGGGCGTCCTGTTAGGACATCTCGCAGAGCAGAGGAGAGGGCGCTCGAGGGAGTGAACAGACATGTGTCTACCTCATAGGGATTCATGGACAGAAAGGGCTCTTCCGCTGCAAGAAGGGAAGAAGTTCCGAGTTTAGGACAGTTTTCTGAAATTACCAATATTTTTAAAAACACAGTAACTTATAAACACAGTTGTCACTATCCCCCACCCCCACGGTAAATCAAGAATATTTATAAGCCTTTAAGATCTGTGCTACCAAATAAAATTCAGCATTAGATAGCAAATTAAATGACAGCTACCTGCAGGCAGCAAGCCACCAGGCAATAAGCACCACCTCCCACTTCAGGCTTCCTCAAATGACGCCAAGCTCTACTGCAGCATGTGGTGCAGGGGTGAGCCACGTCCCAAAACACACAGGAGGACAACACTGGCCTTTGAACAGGACACCTTCAGAATATCACCCAGCTGCAAACATTAGCTAAGTTAGGAGGCCAGCCACTCCAGGTTCCCCATGCAATTAACAGCAAGAGTGAGCTTTCTCTATGGGCAGTTTAGTGGAGAAAGCAGCCCTCTGCAAGAGGTGCTTTCTCTACTGACAGTGTTAATGGCCAAGGAGAACCATATCCTAACTTAACAATCTTGAGATGTGTTTTTAATACAACATTACTTTTATATATCTGCTGGAGACAGTTTTTGTGCCTGTATGTCCCCTAGAAAAAGATACAGCTTAGCCAAAGCTTTGACAAAGAAGTACAGTTTAGTTCTTCTAAATCGGGCAGAAAAATGTCTTAGCTGACATCTCTGCTTTGCTTTCCTCATCTCTCTCTGAATTTGACAGCATCTCTCTAGGCATCTGACCTCTGCACAGAATATAAGCAATATACACTGGTGGTAAAAAAAAAAAAAAATCTCACCAATATCTTTTACTCTATCTCTGGTCCATCTACACCAGAAATCCTCTGAATCGGTAGCCAAATTCCAGACATACATCACATCTATGGAAAATATACTACTCCACATGCCTGTAAAGTGAAAGAGAGAATAGAAACTGATTGATGGAGTAGTCTTGGAAGAATTTTAATTGATACATACCTCCAGTCCTTCCGCTTAGAGACTTCCTTTCTGTCTAGATGGACATCTTATGGACATACTTCCTAAGTATGTCCTTGCTAATGCAAACTCACACCTGCTTGACCTGTTTGCTGGTGTCTTCCCAGGGCTGTCCACCACACATCAGCTCACTTGCGCCAGCTGCCTCTCGAGTAGCCCACCTTTCCCTCGAGGCAATAGTCACCTTGCATGTAGCAGATCCGAGTCTCTGAGAGCCTCTTCACTAGCCTTCCCATAAAGAATTCACTTCCAAAATGTTCTGCACGAATAGATGCTCCGTATTTCAGGAGACCGACTTCATAAGGAGTGAACTCCAGCCACTCTACGTCGACGGCAGCCAGATCATGAAAAGGCAATAATATGTTAACTACTGCTAAGCAGAAGAGTACTAGAGAGCAGGAACAAATCATGAGAAAGACACTGGCTAGTTCATAATATGCTGTTCATCAGCTATAGCAGTACTGCCCTGAGAGAATATATGTCTTTTGATACAGCAATCCCCAGCAGAAAAGCCCTGGTCCAAATGAAATCATAAGTATTCTGTGCATATAATCTTACCCAAAAGCATGTATTGCTCAGTTATAAGTTGTTTACTTAAGGGCATCAGTGACAGAGAGCTTAGCATTCACCTGGTGTCATGTACTCAGCTGCTCGTATTGAAAAAAACACTATGAGCTAGAGAAAATAGTGATTTTCCTGCCACTGGACCCAGAAATTCAGTTTTCCCTGTAATTGTTCAAAATAAGACCATGTGGAACCACCATAACAATTGGTTTCATTACAAGGTTTTTGTGAGTTTGGCATCTTCAGTGGCATAAATGTATTTTTGCTTCTGGCAACATAGAGAACTCAAATTCGAAAGACTAAACATGTTTGGATTTTTTATTTTTAAGTGTTAGTCTCTTTTATGTGAAATTTGAAATGCCTTTTTTTGCTATTAGAATGAAAGAACTCTTATATTATTGAAGCCAATCACGTGCATTTGGTCTTAGTTCGGATTACTTAAATTATAAAGTTATTAAGAAATGTGGATCATAACCATTACCTCTGAATGCCTGAGCACTATAGCTGGACTTGAGGTTGATGGCCACATAGATGGGCAAGGGGTTCTGACCATTATCCACAGCCTGCCGTTGGTCTGAGAGTCTGTGCTCGTCTTTCTGGTTTTGATTAAAAAAGGTTAATGGAACAAACTGAAAAACAACTTGCACTTGAAATAATGTAGTATGAATTATGAGCTTTATCCTGGTTCTCCTTCCCATTCTCAGCTCACTGGATTGTGCAGAAATATCTGCCGAGGGTTCTTCTAAACTTGGCAAGTATCCCATGAGCAGCAGCTACACCCTATATCCATTCTTGGATTTTGAGATATGCAGAGAGGTTGACTGTAGGTTCAGCAAGGAAAAAAAAAAAACACTTTCCCAGGAAGAAATATGAGGCTAAGTAAAAGGTAAAGTACTTTCCTTGGCTGGATCTCAGGGAACAGAGTTTATCACATTTCAATATATTTTGCAAGTATATTCATATGCCAGAATATATTCTATTGCACATGACAATTTAACACTTCCTTGTATAAACATAAACCAGAGGGAAATTTTTATTTTTACTATTTTTAAAATACGAAAATTTCTGTCGCTCTCTCTTAAAACTTGATAACATATTTACAGAATTGTCTTTCCTGTTATTTGAATCATATCCGTATGCAGTCTATAACTGTCTCTTTATAAGTGTATCTATTCATTTATGCTAGTGAAGTAAATTATTTCAAAATTTTAAGTGCCTCTTCCAGTCAGAACATTTAATGTCCAAAGTGATTAGTTTACATCACAAAATAATTTTTCTCAGGATTTTTCCTTCTTTAAGAAGAAGCAACACCTTTGACTGCAACGACACAGTTCCTCCAGTTCAAGTTCAATCTCACTTTAAAACAGGAGCAGTGTTTTAATAATGCATCTGAATATACATATTTCAATCACCACTAAACCAATTATTTGCATTAGTAGTACTGAATGGCATCCCAGGATTTAATTTTCTTTTCCTTTATAGCTATAGAAGTTCATCAGGTTTCTGGAAAAAAGGATTAATACCTTATCATGTAGCATGGATTCAATGACAAGCCCCCAAAGGTCTATGAAAGAAGTGTTATGTCCTTCTTTAGTCCTCTCCATCAGGTCATTATAATAGTACTTAAGACAATCCAAAGAAAAACAGCAGATCTTGGATTTGGTTACTTGCTTGCGAGCTTCCTTGATTGCGTCCTCCAGATATTTTTGTGACCAATTAGCATCTTCATATAAGTTTGCCATTGTCCTGAAGAAACATTAGAAGAAAATAATGAAAGAGAACTAATGCTGTGGTTTGGCTTCAAAGAACTTTTGTGCAACCTCTTTGTCTGTTTCTCAATTCATATGGGGTTCACAACTGAAAATTAAATACACCTGAAATACTCTCATTTCAAGAGCAAACAAAACCTTCAAGCTTTCCTGGTTTTGATGATAAAAGTTTTTGTGAGTGCAAAAAAGTCACCTACAAATTTAAATGGGGAAAAAAAATCTGCTCAAAGTTATTAAATACAAAGACTCCACAAGTCCTCAGGAAATCCATTTTTTGGAAGGTGGTTAGTATTCTAGGGAGCAGTCACAACTAGTTTGCTCTAGTCTCATATTTCTTGCCAGTATCTGCTACTGACTCCTACTAGTGAGAGAACTGGGCAGTCCTTGGGTCTTGGGCATGTCCTGGTACGACCATTCTTATTTGTCTCCTTGAAATCGTAACACAGACAGGTATACTCAGATCTCCACATACATGCAGAGAACTTAAAAGAATTTTAGCAAATACTTAGACAAACCTGCCATTAAGGTTTGGACTGACACACAATTCAGCACAAAAAAACCTGTCTCCACTTCCAACCAGGTGTAGAGGAGTGGAGCTACCTGCAACTCACATGATCAAATACTTAAGTTATTTTAAATATGACCTCATCTGCTGTATGCCCACTGGGAGAAGAGAGCATTTTATAGTGAGCTACCATAGCTGCAGTCTCTCTGAGGTCAGTAACTTGGCGTCATTTGTTGGACTGTTCATGACAGTATTAATTCCACTAGCCCCAAATACACCTTTTACCAGAGGGAGATGCACTCTAAATCCAAAATGGAACTGAAAATAACCAGCAAATGGCAGGCATAAATTCTTCTTCCCATCTTTCTTCAATATCCAGTCTAAAGTCAAATTCGTTGCATTCAGTCTAAGATATAATTGATAAAATATGAAAAGGTAATAGAGCATTTAACATGAAAATACCAGGCATAGACCGTGACAGTGTGGTGACAAAAGCAGCTGATAAACCTGACAACTGTCTTATTCAGTATGTTTTGTTTCTTTGCTCTACGTGGACACAGAGGAGATGATTGTGGGGAAAATGGAAATACTTTTGATTTACTAAGTGCCATATAAGCTGATGCTGCTGTACAAATAGTTGACAGCATTAAGCAAAGAGAGTGCAAACATAAACCTTGTTTGGGTCATTCTCACCATGTGGTACCCGATAAACCACCAATGTAGGAAATGCAGTCTAACAGATTGAGTTTCTGGAGACCAAGCAGGCTGCCATACATGGCTGTCAGCGATCTCGTCCCTCCTCCAGTTGTCGTGATGGCCACCACCGGCACCTGTTCAACCCAACAAGGCGGAAAGAGCGAAAGCCATGCACGTGTTAGAGACAAGCAGTCCTTCTCACTGCAGAATTCAGATAACAGGTTGCAGGTATGGATACAAGCAGTGACGTTACTTCCTGCCAAAAGGACGTGATTGTTGCAAAAGGTTTCTGTTGCCACCACCCGACTGGTGGGAGGGGGAAGGATTTTATCTTACCCACTCAGATCGGGTGAGTGGGAGGCTGTTTACTTAATACGTAATTGGAAATAAACCTCATCACCCTGGAATTCTTCTCGAAGTGTATTATTAGAATCCATCATAGAAAACACAGGATTTACCATGCCGGAGCAGATTAGGGATCCGTGATTCTGCCTCTAACAATGACCAGTGTCTCAGAAGAACATACAGCACCCTGTAATCAGCCAGACCGCACAATAGCCGAGGCCTTCCTGGCCTCAGGCCACTAATTACTTCATGTCCTGAAGCACAGTCATCGATAGGGCTTCCCCCCCTCCAAGGTCCAAGTGTAATTGAAGAGACACACTATTCTTCTCTTAATCTTTTCCTGATGAAGTACACCCTTTGCTTCCGTTAGTCTATTGAGTTGTGTGGACGCCTGCATGCCCTGTGGAAAATGTCTATTTATACCTTTTAAGTACTAGCTTCGAATATCATCAAGCGATCTGCTGTTCTAAAGTCAATAAATAGACCTGGAAGAAAAATATTTCTCACATTCTATGAAATTCAAAAATAAAATAAATTTTAAAAATATGTTCTTCCTACCCTAAACTTGATAAGAACTTAAAACCTAGTAAATTTTATGAAATTATAATGAGGAAAAAATATTATCATCTTTACTAAAATTAGAATAATTTCTAAGTGTTATATTTTGTGTTTTACCTTTTCCAACCTTTTTCATCATGAATTAAAATTCTAATGACACATTTGAACAAAAATCAGTCAGTTAACAAGGGAGAGGGGATTTGTTTCACAATTTTGAAGTTAAGTACATGAACAGTAGAGCCAGAGTAATTAGACTTTTTCAAAAAACAGCCTTGGTGTTACCATTTTGGTCTTACCACGTCAAACATTTCTCTATGCATCAGGGAACACTTAGACAGCTATGCAAAAATGTTCTTTCCACTTTTCTGGAAAACTTTATTTCCTATATTATTCTCTGCTCTGAAATCCAAAACATGATTATTTTTTTAAAATCTGTACACTATCCACAGCACTATTTCTTTCAATTGTCAGCTAAAGAGGATTCTTGTTGTTGGTATGTCTGGACTTTTTGATTTTCAACAACTCAGCTAGACGTAAACCTTTACAATATTTATGACTGAATTATGGAGACACACGAGCAGGGGCTACGGTGATAAAGCTACACTTTTAATCAGCTATTTCATCTATATAACTCAAAGATGCTGTAAGATTAATTCTTCTTTTCCAGCTTGATAGTTTTATTCTAGTAGTCAGTTTTCCCAACAATGCACCTTTTCTGCTGCAGAAACCACCCAAGTTATTTTTATTTGGATGTCTGTGAAAATTTTTGCTTCCTTCCCTCAAAATCCTTTACAAATGCCGCGAACACCACCTTGCCTCTGTTATGGCGCTAAGGCACACTGTTTCCCAGGCAGCATCTCCCAGCAGTTCCATGTCTGCTCACTATAAATTTTCCTCCTGAGACCCATGAGCAATATCAAGAATAACCAGGAATGGGTTGAATTGAGGAGCTGTTGAGAAGTTTGGGGGGGCTTTAAAGACATCCTGCCTTCCCCACTCTGCTGTATGAACCAACTACTTCTCTTGCTCATCTCTTGCCCTAAGTGGCCAAGCCTGCCCCAGAACAGTAGGATTAATTAAGTTGTTTTTTCATTTGTGGTTTCAATTTGTGAGCCCGGCCCCGATCACCAGAGAGTTGCTACCAGGGACTGTATTGGCTTGCCTCATGCTCTTTCAGATCTTCCTCCAAATGCAGAATCTTTTTCAGAGCAGCAGCAACATATTTCTTCCTTTTCCGCAGGAACTCCTGCTCTTCTGTGCACAGGTTAAACCCCAAGCGCACATCCAGGTTTCCTGAGCTGGAATAGACAAGGGACAAATCAATGTACACATCATTTATAGCTGATTTCAAGACCTGTAGGGCAGGTAGTCAGAAAACTCCACAAATCATCTGTAAAACAAGCTATTTCAAAGGCTGCAAATTGATCAACAAAGAGAAGAAAAAGGAGTATTTCTATTGCCAGCAAGGAGTAGTAGTGAGGATGAAGAGGAGTTTCCAAGGCACTTCAGACTACTTGTGAACACAGATACAAAGATAAGAGGCACACACCAGGAAAAGATCACCAAAAGGGGTAATTTCAGGAGTACTTTTTTTCTGTATTCATTTCCTTTTGTCACTGTGACATCTTGGAAACTCAAGTGATGCCCCTGTCACCCGTTCTCAGGTTTTGACAGCTCTCTAACAGTATTGAAAGTGAAGTTCCTAATGAGCTGTGTGATGGAGCAGGAACTGCGGAGCAAGTCCTGCAGCATCACCCCCTGCTCAGCCTCTGTCCTGTAAAATCCAGCCTTTCACCTGTGTGCTGAACAGATTTCTAGATAAGCATTTGCAAGCTTCATCCTGCAAATAAATAAGAATATCCATCAGTTTTTCCACGTGGGCAACCACATTGAATTTTCTCCCTTGAGAAATGTGAAGCACAAGACAAAAAACTTGCAGAGAAAAAAAAGGTACAAACCCAATCAGATAGCAGCTAATGTTTTGTGCCTTCCACAACACAAATACACTTGTTACTGAGAAGAGCACTCAATATTGACCAAATCTTCTGGTTCACATCACCCTCTGGTGGCTGCAAACTCTATCCTGACTAATACTTTCACCAATATTTCACAAACATGAATGTTTCAAGGGTTAACGTAGTAACATCTGTTCTCCAGCAAATTTTGAAAACATAATAAGGTCAATTCATTTACCTTATAAAAAACAAACAACCTTTTTAGCAGTAGATTGTTATGGGCAGAGATTGAGCAGGTAGCTTTTCTTCCTGTGCTCTGTGTTTCACCTACGCAAACCACTCCCATGTTTCGAAAATCCACCTTGCTTCCCTTCCGTGTATCACCCAATAGTAAAGATGCTGCAAAACATATGAAGTTTTCAGCTGTATCATAAAACCTCACTGCCTTCAATTTCACCTATCACTGGTGCAACCCTGTCCCTGCGAGTGGGCTGCCAGAGGTGCAGCTGGTCTGGTTATTTCATTTATTAGGTTTTATTTCAGTCATGATGCAGATCTGACTATTGGCATAAGAGGGCAACAAAATTAATGTGAGAGTAGTGCAGTTTTACTCATCTCTAAAAATAGTAGTCATAAAATAGGCTAATTTACTCTGAAGAAACCTACCAAGGCTCAAACTGTCACTGAACTGCGTGATCCTGGAGCTGCAGCAAACTCGCGCTTACCTCAGGCACCATGTGAGTACAGGACAAAGCACTCACGTGGCATGTGTCCGTCTCTCCACCTACCACAGAAAAAACCCTAGATAACTAGTTTACAGTAATCCTGGATGATAGGACAAAAAGAGGCTATCTTACCATTTTCTTGCTGTCAAGCACAAGTGAAAGGAATGATCCTAGAAATCCAGAGAATAAAGCTAATTACCACCAGATTTAAAAACATTTCTCTCCTTCAGGCTCAGGCAAGGCTCATTCAGTAAGAGAGGAGGTTCTCAAATAAGAATTCATATGGTTAACCATATTATTTTGGTACAATTAACCAAAGCTTCACTCCCTGCTCTGGAATCAAATTCTCTCTTATCTAACAAGCCTATCTGTTTGGGGCAATTAGTGTGCCATGAGCTTGCATGTTACACCAGCTCACAGTGTACACACTTCGAAGGAGCAACAAGAATGAGAGAAGTTAACTTATTTTTTTAAAAAAGAAAAAAAAATACATACAAAAGCACTTTCAATATCAATATTAGACACGTTAAGATCTGAATTAAACTCATATTCTGGGTTGTATTTTTTAAACCTAGCCATTCTGCAGTTACCCCAATACTCAAAAAGAAATTTCAGTATGCATGTAACATGATGATCATTTTTGTTCCATGAAACCACTGAATTCTAATTTGGGGATGCAGGTTTGCAACGATTTTCCTATGATAATTATTGTTAACACCTGCTTCCTTAAAAGTGAATATGACAGTTTGGTTTTTTTTTTTTAGCATTTTCAATAAACAGCTGTACAATTTTACACAGTGATTTTGTTCACTTGGTAACTTTATTTCCAGCAGGACAATATTATACACATTGTGAAAATATTTCTTTCAAAAGGTTCACAGCACTCACCTCTTCTACTATTATTTCCTTCTGCAAAGGGAGTGAATTCAGAGGGAAAGAAAGGACCCCAGATTTCTCTGTTTCATTTTTATCTGCCAACTGAAACGATGCAAAAAGTGGTAGAGATGCACGCATGAAAGGTTTGTCATCTCTAGAACTTCTCCTATTAAGAAGGCTAGTTCAGGTGACTGGTTACGTTAATATCTTCTTCTAATTTCATTGTAGTTAATGATAACATAATGATAATGAGGGGAATGTACCTCTTCTGGTAATATGACATCCAGTCTTGTGTACTCATTTATAACGCAGTGAAACACGATGATCCTAAGGCTGGAGTCAGAGTCCAGAGAAATCTTCTGGCTTCCTTCATGGGATCCTTTCACTGTAAATGTAAGCTCCTGATCTAGACAGAGGCAGGGAATAAAAAGAATATTAACTATTCCAAGCAAATGCATATAACTAATAAATAAAATACGCTTCTGATCTGCATGCTTTTTGTCTGATTTTCGTTACACCATGATCATTAAGTAGACTTTGGATGGCCAAAACAGACTGAAAACTGTTATAAAACATCTTAGTAGATCTGTATGAATCATTAATATACAGAAACAAGATACTTCTGAAATACTATAGCATGCTATTTGGTAAGAGCTTTCCATAAATAAACCCAAGATTTAGATTTAAAGGAGTGTCAGTTTAAAGGCCTTTTGGATTAACCACAGTGAATTTATTTGATAGCAGCCTGTTCTGGTTCACTGTGGACATTTTATTGTACATTATGTCTGCTACAATAGTTGAATGATTCCAATTCAAAAACCCAGCAGACTACTTGCCATGTGCCCTCATGCCAGCAAAACCGAAACAACCTGTCAACCCAAAGGCTGTGCTCCTTGTACTGAAAAGCCTTTACGTTTACAGAGAGACCATACGCTGCTCTCTTGCAAGATCAGGGCCAAGAGCTATATAATTTTAGGTCACTAACCTTTCCTCCGCATGTTACATTTCAGTCTGAAACTTCCTATAATGCAACTCAGCCATTTTCTTCATAAAGGTCAATTTTCCATTCGTGAATTTTCTCAGACATGATTTTTTGAGATTTTCCCCATGAGCAGCTTTACACAAGCTACTATTTATTTGAATGAACTTCAAGACTACTGAAGAGTCCTGCTGTATTTATTAGAGGTACATTTTACAGGCAAAGTCCTAATTCGGTGATGGTTTGCATTTTGTGCAGACCCCTTTGATGCAATTTTACATTTAAACTTAAGAACTTAAGTTTATTATTTTTGCTCAAGTAGCCAAAAAAAAGAAAAAATTTATTTCAGAACCCCGAATGAGCAGAAATGTTGTACATACTCAAACCCAAATTAAACATCCAGGATAAGATTTCTACGTTTTAATTATAAGATAATTTTAAAAGAAGATCCAACTTAGTTTAAAATGTTCATTTTGAACAAGCAATAAGAGAGCTAATATATTTTTTTCCAAGTTTTTAATACTAGTATATACGACTATTTTTGCATCAATTTGATATTTCCCTCAGAAGTAAATACTTGACTAACTTGAATTTTGACAGATACAATCTTTCTGCAAGATGGGGCATGGCGAAACTAAGTATTATGTGAAACAGCTGAAGTAACAAGCACAACAGATTATTAATTTTCAACATCTTTATAATGGCTGAATCACAATGCAAAAACAATGGGTTAATGAAGCAATAACCTCACTTGTGGATTGCTGCGGCAGCTTCCCCGTATCCACTCTAACCTCCAAACAGGAAATCTCGCGTGCCTGTAGCAAAAGAGGATAAATGATGACTGAGAGAAGCGTAAATGGCATTGCAAGTGATTCATAATGTTCAACCAACCCCTCTAGTTTATCAATGAGCAACACAATTACTATCTATTACTATGTCTTCTGATAACATGAGGGCAATAGTGACACGGTATTTTTTTCTAAGTTTGGAAGTAAAGAGGAACAACTCATGAGCTGCTTGAACTTTGAGAGACCATTAAATAAAGAAGATGAGACCTATTCAAAATAATAGGCATATGGGACTCTTATTATGAGTGCTTTATAATTTTTTCCATTAACCCCTGATTGTTCTGGGTGTAATGTGGGAATAATGTGT
This sequence comes from Rhinoptilus africanus, assembly GCA_013400135.1. Taxonomy (NCBI): domain Eukaryota; kingdom Metazoa; phylum Chordata; class Aves; order Charadriiformes; family Glareolidae; genus Rhinoptilus; species Rhinoptilus africanus. The sequence continues at coordinate 473,921 of VXBO01004744.1, forward strand.
AGGAATTTCAAGTTTATAGAAGAAAGCAGGTGGCACATGCATGCTGACAGCAGCCTCACAGCATGCCTTTGCAGAAGGTGGCACTGCAGTGGAGTGGTGGGAAAACAGTGATCCTTAGTGCCAGCAACAGATCCTTTTTCTCAGTAGGACAGTTTGGCTGATAGCACTAGCTTTGGGACACAGCTCAAACTCTCCAGAGTTAAAAATATGAACACTTGCTGTGCAGGCACAGGAAAGATTTTAAGAAATATACATTACCACTAGTACTCCGTTGGTAATGATGCTATCGGGATAATCCAGTCTGAAAAATAAAATGGAAAATATATGTCATGTGTGGGACAATTCAGACAAATATTTAAGTCTATGAGTTAACACATTACTCATTTTCCCCCCATCAGCTTTGACATTTCTGACGTTAGTATTCTCACTCAAAAATACTTTAAAGCTTTTATCAAGCATAGTTCCAGATGACGAGCTGAGTTGCAAGTTTTCCCATCCAATCATGATTAAATATGAAGTCAGGCTTTTACTCCTGTGGTTTTTTTATACTTACTTTAGTGACCACGTAATGAATTTTGATACATGACATACTGAGTTTGAGAAGAGAGCTGTAGACTGTTACATCCATCTTGATTGTTTTGATCCTAATACAATTTGACCCAAAGTTTTGTAATCAAAAAACAAATATACTTGTCTAGATTTCCACAATTGTCCAAAAATTACCATAATAGCGGAAGAAACTGTACTTGCCCCAATGAAGTGATTTGCAAAAATGGATATGAGATGTTAATATATCACTATATTTGTAGATGTGTTTCCACTTATATACAGCCAGGGGTAGAACTGGGTTCATACACATATACTTTTAAATGTTTTTCCCTCAGAAAATCAGGAAATGTCTCATAAAGGATATCTTATAATTTATAATTTTATTAAATTGTAGAGGAAAAATCATATAGTGTCTCAAAAACCCAGATTAGTCCAAAGGGAATACACACATACATAAAATTATAAAGATTGAGCACCAACTCCTCAACCTGCTTCAGACGGTACAAGTTGTTTATTCAGACCTTATAAGTTATGGATTACACACTCTGTAGCCTCACATAGGTATGCAATTGAGATACATATTCCACCTCAGCTGAAACCGATAAAGCAATATGCTTCCTTTAAAATCTGATTAATTACATTGTTATTATCCATTTCAAGAGACGTTTATCACAACTATTAGATTTCAAAGCTCATAAACAGTTTAAAGTTTAATTTCCAAATCAGTTTTTTCTCTAAGAGAAAATTAGAATTGGCTAAATACAGCACAGAATACTCAGCAACAACTTGCTAATAAACAAACAAAACAAAACCAACCACTACATCAACTCCCTTCCCTCCCCCCAGCAAAAAAAAAAACCAACACCAAACCCAAAAACCAGTTATACACTGGAAAACAGAGCTTTACTTAAGAATTTTGTAGGTTCTTTTTTTCGAAAGTGTATTTCAAAAGAGTTCAAAGAACACTGGTCAGGAATGAGCAAAAAATACACTGTGTTTCTACCTGCATACAGGAAGGGGTTAAGTACTACACAAGTTTTGTTCCAGACACAACTTTTGCACTTAATTGCTATTTCATAGTCAAATAGTTGCAACATTACATGACATATGGTGTCACTATCCTCAAATACTTCATTGAAGAATTAAAGAAAGCAGAGAAAGAGCGTGGTGGATAATAAAAGATCTCAGTCTGAATAGCCTGGTGAAACAAATGTGGAAAGACAGCAAAAGACGTCTTTTTACAGAGGTAAATATCCAATAAAGTGCAGTATTATTTGAGGTATTGGCATCAACGAAGTATAAAATTAGACTGATAATTAGGAGTTCAAGGCATGACCTTCAAACAGGGAGGAAGAACCTGTATTGATGGATAGAACAGCTTGGAGGGCTCCTGGGGAGAACCAGGACAACACAGGCATTAAGCAGCAATGCCTGAGATGTCCCCTCTTGGAGCGTCACCTCTGTGGACGCTCCTGTAAGGAAGCCCAGGTGTTGGTTACTCTCCACACTGCACTTCCAACTTTTATATCCTGATTTTCAAGGCTTCTGTTGGCTAGAAACAGTGCTGAGCTGGGTGCAGAAGAGCTCTTACTGTTCAGGTTGGCAGATAGCTTTGTATATTTTGCCTTGCTTTGGAGCACTGAATAACGTCCACTTCTCAGGACTAGCTGGTAACTTCCCTTACAACCAACCACCCTCGCTACACATACTAACAGCCCTGTCCTCTCCTGCATCACAGTTTGTGATGTATGGCCTTTACTAATGCAGACTTCAGTTTTACTATGAGAACTAGGAGCATGTTGTAGCCTGCAGCAGGAGAAGCCAAGAACAGAGACCCTGGGCATCCTTCCCCACTAAATACCTATAGAAGGGGGGCCTAACACTGCAGGGGACTCTCTGGGCCCAGGCATCACTTCCCAACACCTGGTAAACATCATGCCTGGCTTATAGTGAGATGGGCAGTATTGTATGGGAAGCTACAGTCACACAAATTCCCATATTAAAGTTCACATTTGGAGTAGGCAACCATGCTCTGTTTCACCAGAGAATTTGGATTTTTTGATACCTATGTAGAAAATTTTAATTCTTTTTTGTCAGATCCAGCTTCCCCTTGGTTTAGTAGCTTCCACATAGTGCAGGCTGCTTTTCCAAACTTCCTGACAACCTGAGAGAACCACTGGGCATGGTACTTTTTCAATAAAGAAAAGTGCATTTGTCTCCAAGATTCTTTGGTTGTCATTTTCCTCAACTTAGAACTTTTGCCTTAAGTGCTCCTTGAGGTCCTGTGACTTCTTGCCACAAATACGAACAGTACACTTGGCCCCTCATGGATGGAGACTCAGCCTACTCTGAGTTTCCGCAGCAGAGCCCAAACCAAATGGCTAGCGTGATCTGCTGGTCCTCCCCAACATGGGGGAAATTTCTCAAAATAACACAGCAGAACTACAGAAAGAAAAAAAGACTTTTATTTTCTAAAAATCATGCTTTTGCCATGTTTCAATAATTAATATTTAACTTTTATACAACTTTTTGTACACCTATTTACATTTGTGTGTGTCAAGTGGGCTTTGTCTTAAACATCTTTCACATTTGATAAAGAAAAGTGTGGGAGAGCTGAGATGAAAGCTTGTGCAAGAGCGGTCCTTCATTCTTCTAAGAGTTGTTTGAGATGCATCTCCTCAGCTTGGGAAATCTGAAAGATAGAAACATGCCAAAAAGGTCAGCGGACCCAGCAAATACCCTGGGGCCCTCAGACATCTCCTTGGAAATTCAAAGTACCTTTTAGTGCATCATAAGTCTCTTCAGGGCCTCTCAGTATCAGGCACGGGCTTCAGAAGTCAGAGGGGAAGGGGATGTTGAGGGAGCGAAGCCACCTAGTCCAGCGGGACCCCGTTCCTGTAGCAACTCGTAGAGGCTCATGCTGATGCTGGACCCTACCAGGGGAAACACAAGGGAGAAAGCCAGCATTACCACTGATAATCGCCAGAAAATAACACAAAAAGCACTAAAGTACGTAAATCAGCAACCTGTGTACAACAACCTTACCTTTTCTGTCACTGCTGCTCGAGGGCAGCAGCTGTCATGCCAGCTGGGCTCGTGTTATGGGCCCATAAAACACTGGGCAGGCGTTTGCAATCCCTTGGATCAGTTGCTGGTGAAAAGGCACTCGGAGGAAGGAGCATGCCTTCCTCTCCGTGTCGTTAGGATACACCGTCTGGCTCTCAGTGCCTGCCACGGGTCGTGGCAGCAGAGAGGTGAGCATTTGCAGGTACAGCAGGAGTGGAGTAAGAGTGAGGCAAAACTAGAGAGGATATTTGCCTCGCAGTTGTGGAAACCAATCTACCAAAATGAAGGTTTTCTTCCATTTTAAATAAAAGATAACAGGAACGAATGCGGGAACCAATTTCATACAACCCACCTATGTATCGTGAGGAAATTTTTACAATGTTCTTTGGCAAAAGTTACACAAAACACAATTTTTGCAGTGAGGTTAATAAGCAAATGAGAATAAGAGCGACAAAGCCACTACTGCAGGTGCGACCCAGGAAATTTTCTTGGCCTGGGGTTTACACTTCATGTGTGATATTTTTCATCTGAAATGCTGGAAAGGAAGAACAGGCTAATATAGTAAATCTTGCTACTGGTAAAGTCTGGAATGAAGATGGGGAAGGAGAGAAAAACTACTTCAGATAAATAGTGTCAGGTAAAATATGCTGGTGGGGATAATTATTAATTTCAGAGATAAAATGTCATATTTACCTCAAAAAAGTATATTCTCATTGTTCCCATCACCATACCAGATTTCTAGAAACTGTCCTGTGTGGTTAGCTGTGCTTCTTGTTAGCACTATGGTTGGCCCTCCCCCTCTGAAAATTATCTCTAATCTCTGTCAACAATTCTCACACCCAGCAACGCCAAAACTCTTGACAAAACCTGATGAGCTTGTTAAACACAGGAGAGGTCAATCTGGCAATTTGGTCCACAGCTTTCCAGTGACCCATCTCAGCTACGTCTGTCTTTCAGACCCTTTCAGAGCTCTTTAGTTTATCACATTATTTATTAGTTTAGTTTATGCAATCCATTGTCTTCAATTTTAGTGCACAAACCCTTTCATTAATTACTCCTGATATCACACTTTTCTATGTTGAGGGGGGAAATAGCCCTCTCAGTATCCTAGCAAGATGACGATATTTAACCAATTCAGATGTGCTTACACCTTTATTCCAGACTCAACTGACCGGCAGAACAGCACTGACCAACAAGCAGATGAAGGAAATGCTAATAACGGATAGTAAGGGAAATACCTGCCTTCCGACAAGAACCCCATTTTTCCAGAGAAGTGCTTCCCTTTTCTCAGCCCTGCTGGGACCTAGCAGGGACATTCCCTGATTTATGATGCAGCAATTTCTTCCCTTTGTGTGTGGAGTTCTTCAGCCCACAACTACTACATTGGTGACCCATGTATCACACTGAATGAAAAAAGGGGATCGGATGTGTTCTCGCTGTAGCACCTGAGCCGTGACTGATTCTTTTTAAAACCTCTTCCTTGGGACTGCCAAGGGTCCTTTATATTTGTACAGTCCCAACCATCATCTTCCAATGAGTAGAATTCCTACTCAGACAGCACCTGCAGAAACTGCTGCGTTTCTGACTTTACCTATCGAATATGTCTCCAGGAAAAGGAAATTGGCTGCAAGGTCCAAGAGAAGAGTTTGACAGAGAGTTGGCATGCACATGTGCTGAGATGAATTCCAGCCTCCGTCCCCATACGAAAACCCATTCATGCCCAACATCCAAGCCAGACAACCTACCTGGACCTCCCTCATCAAAAGACAAGATTACTGAGAGTGTGATTCTATGTACCAACTCCATAAGCCATCCTCTAACTTGCAGAGGAAGGAAGACCCTAAACAGGCCATTTGAGACATCTACTGGAGCTCCCTTCCCCATCGCCATTACTGATGTCATGGCACTCCTAAGCTGCAATAGGCACCGTTTGTCTTTCTGTGGCTGGGCTCTCTGCCAGTTTTGGTGCACAGTAAACAACAATCCACCCTGGTGAGTTTCCATGAGTTGTAATAGGAGATTCTGGGACTGCTTTATCTCCAACAGTTTTTTTGCTTGTGAACACTGTGAGATCTTTCTTTCTTCATTCATAACACTTCATTCATAACTACTGCCCTTTCTCCAGCAAGTCCCAATTTACCCTTCTGTCAGGAATCAAGACATTATTCAAAGTCTCCACCAACACGTTATTCTGCTAGGCCTCCTGAAGTGCCCCAAATGCCTCGAGAAGGTCCCAGCAGTACCATCCCGTCTCTAATGTTGTTTTAACAACACTTTCATTTCAGTAACATGGATCAAACTGGTAGCAGAAATCCTTTCAAGTAACCTCCTGAGAGTCATAAAGCAAATTATGGAGACATACTAGAATACCTGTGATCCCGCACCAGACTCCCTCTCCAGTTGGTGACAGATTTCTCCACAGCATGAATTACCTGACACAAACACATCCCCTAAACAGTCAAACTCCACCAACACCCTTCAAACCTACCAAGTGAAGCTAGTGCTGCTCCTCCAGTTTTCCTCAGTCAACCTTCCATAAATATCTTTGCTCATTTCTTTATGCAGACTATTTTTTTCCTCTCCCTGCTGGAACCGATACTTAAGTCTACCACAGCTCCCTACATGTAGCCAGATGAGCTAAATAGATCAATTTACAAGAGATTATTTTATACTGCTGTGGATTTGAAAAGCCAGATTCTCCAAGAAGGGAGTACATCAGACACTTAGGCTTGGCACTCCTCCTTCTAAGGGTCAAAACTTCCTGAATATCGTAATTGTCCTCATACTTCCTTGTGTATTGATTCAATGATAGAAGGAGAACAGGACGACGTTGGTGCCCAGGAGACAGCAGTCAAACAGGGCAAAAATTACCTTTTAAGATATCTAAAATCTAAAAATATGTATTCTGAAATTCCTGTTTACTAGACTTGAATGAAAACACCTAGATACTGCTTTCAGAGACTGTAGGTTTAAAAAGCTCATCACAGATGAACCAGCTGCCCGGTCTATTTTTACAGAGAATACAACAGTTTATATAGAATTTAGGACTCTACTCACGTGTTCTGCAGTGTGAACTCCACCTCCAGCTCCTCACGTGCCTGAAGAGAGCAGAAAAAAGAAAGAAAGGTATATTATTTATCATTCCTCGTAGCTTTCATCACACAAGTTACATATCATTTGTAAAATATATATTTAGAATAACACTTTGGAAAATTACCAGAACATAAGAACAATTTGCAGAATAAACTGTGGTGCCAACTGAAGATATTGAATTTTATGATACTGAAAAAACAGTCGCTAAAACTAGTTTTTTGAGATCTAAATGCCATATGAGCATGCAGACGTAGGAACTGATAAAACAGCCATTTTTCAGATTTCAATTCCCAGTATAAAACGATCAGCTGCTTTAATATTAGTACAGTTTTAAGTGACTGAACACGAATTAACAAAACCACCAGAAATATTCAGAATGAAGGCACCAGGTAATTAGTTCTAGGCTGGCTCCATCCTAGATTTTTGCCATGGAGATTTGTTCTTAATAAAAACTAGCATGGAGCATTCATACTGGGATTTTAAGTCTTATAATGGTAGCAAAATACAGTTTAAGTAGATTTTTCCTATAGTGAAACACTGTAAAAGGATACATTTAGGTGGAAGGAAGGAATTTGCTTTTTTGTTCTCACTGATTGCATTGCTCACCTGTGGATTCAGCTGAAACTTCACTCGAACTGTGCGTCCTACAGTGAGTTTATCTATGTCAAAGAGAACTGTGCAGAGCTCGTCATCCCTGGTGATCGTGTCTTCATCACAGACCTTTAGCTCCAGCACATTCTGCAAAAGGAAGTTAAGAATATCATGGACTTCTTTCTGTATCTAATTGATCCATAAGGCAGGAAAATTTCAAGGTTTCCTCCCTCCCCACTCCAGTTTTAGGGGATGAAGGGAAAAGCAGAACGACAAACAGAAAAGGGAAACTGATTTGGGAGTATTAGACTTCACATTAGTAAGTGGACGTACACAAAGAAGCAGGCTTGTCTGCCCAAGGAAATGAAACAAGACAGACAGATCATGCAGAACATTCATGAATTTGTGATAAATAACAGCATTGAATGTTTCTACATGATTTTTTTAATGGCCTTTGGCTCTAAGTGTATAAAACAGGCACAGGTACACAAAGAATGTTTAAAGGATTTCCTTTCCACCCTACCTAGAACTAACTGATCTTACTGTTATTTTCATGTGTTCTTTATCTTGGATTTCACTTGTATCTGTGTCTGGGAATAGGATAGTAGGGCCATATTCTGCAGAGCATTTAATCCCTTCTCACTTCCTAACTATAGTAGATGTTTAAGTAACAAGTAGCTGGAGCAGAACAATACCAAGGAGATGTGACAGCAGAGTTTTTCCTGAGGAATCTTCAGCACCTCCAGTGTTCAGAAACTAAATACTTACTGGTTTATTGTAGTTTTATATAATCTACTGACTATCTGCAGACAGCAAATGGTAAAAAACATTTATTTTCACTACCTTGACTCGGCGGTCAATCTTATAGCAGAAAGCTTCATTCCAGACGGGGTTTTTGCTGTTCCTGATGGTTCTCGTCCGAACCTTCTCAGTTGAGGCAGTAGGCAGCCACAGTGTCACGTAGCAATCGGAAAGGGTGACTATATAAAAAGAAGACAAGCAGAGTGATAATGTATCCAGAGGAAGAACTATTGCACTGTGCACATTCAACCCTAATCAGACAAAGGTAACACAGTAAGGGATTTCTCCCTAAAATATACGGTGTGAGGAGTAAATAATACAATGAAGCATCCACAGACAAACAGAAACACCCTCACACATTTGCCATTCTCATTCCCAATATAAAGTTTTATTTGAAATAACACTGTACTCCACATGCAGTACAAGCACATCTATCCACGCTGCATTTAGCTTTATATTCATGACTATGCAAATAATTGGGGCAGCTAACGTTGCCAAAACATGATAATATCTACTTGTATACGGCTCCTGCCATGTGTGCTCACATCAGCTCTAGGATGGCTCCTCTGTCACTCAGGTAACGCACCTCACGACCATCTATTTGGGCTGCAGAAAGACTTGTCCTCTCCAGATTTGGTACCTTAACTAGTTGTTGAAAGCCTTTATCAAAGTGTTGGTTTAAATGAAGAATGACAGATTTTTTTTTGCCAGAAAGTAAAGTGTTTCCCCTGTAGAAATCAAAAAGTTTCATTTCTTTATCACAAATCAGAATTTGCCAATTTGATATTCATTCATATATTAGACTAAATTTTTTAGAAGTTCTATCTTTCTCAGCAAGTGTTTTGGAAAACAAAATCGGTCTCAGCACCAGGGTTGAGTCACAATTCATCCCATTCCTTCCTACCACATTATCTGCAGACTGGAAAGACCTTTCCATCACTCAAGGCTGGGGAGGGAGGCCATTAAGTGCCAAAGACATCAGCTTCTTCCATATTCTGACCTCCCTTGTTTGGAGGGAGAACCACCAGGGAGTGAGACTTGCACAAGCTCGAGACAGGCACCCATGGTCTTTCTCTCATACCTATAATGCAAGACATATTCTCTCTATTTCACGTCAGCAACGCTCAACCAGTCATCTGGTTCTTACTGCAACCTTTTGAGTCAGAAGAGGTCAAATGATTCAACCCATAGTCAATCCCTGCATCATGCTCAAAACGTGTAATAATGTTATTACATCATATTAAATACAATTTTCTTCATGTATTTCCTCTTTATCTTTCAGTAACAACTACAGATTTATATTTTTCCACCAATCATATTTCTACCAAGCTGTGCTTTTATCATGTAGTTACCCATGCTATCACTGTCAGAAAAACCTTGTTGGTGACTGTGGGAGGGAAAGCGTTTCCAGAAAGTTCCTTTAGCCAAACCTGATCAGAAGAGCGTGACCAATCAGACATTCAGCAGAGGCAAAAGTGTAGGCAGATGAAAATGTAAATGGTTAATGATGATTAAACCTAGAGCTTCTATTTTCAAAGAACTTGAGACACACTGATGAATTAGTTCACAGAGACAATGTAAGGATTAAGCAAATAAGCACATCGAGAAAACTTGAATGACTTGCCCAAGATCCCATAATGCAGTCAGTGTCAGGGTCTGAAAGACTGTCTAGATTTCCAGGCCTATAGCTAAACCTATTAAAATTATCCTGCTCTGGAAAAACACAGGGAGAAAGACTTTTAAAGCGTATTCATTTTTCATTGGTAAACAGGAATGTGAGAATCAAAGACCACGGAGAAAGATTCACTTCAACAAAATAAGCACTAACACTTCACTAACAAGAAAATATGAAAAAATTCTATTGAAATGGGAAACACCAAGGTTTAATCAGAAAAACAAGAAAGCTAAAGTAGAGAAAATAATGCTAACTCAGAACTAGAGTAACTAGAACCATACTGTTATCACTACAAAGAGGTAAAAAATGGATACTTTCCCATACTTGAAAATACCGAGGTTTCAAGGAAACCTAACTGAAATGCTTGGATTCTTAAATGTATTTTTAATGCCTCAGCAAAGGCAAAGCCTGCTGGACATATCCTTGCCACTACAGACAAAAAGCTAATATTTTTCTTTTCCACAATAATTTGAGTTTCCTCAGAAAACAAGCTTTTCTCAAGACCACGCTAGTTGCAGAAAAGTTTTCAAATCACTCTGCCAAATACACTTTAAATAAAGCCTTGGGAAGCCCAGGTTCTGAATTTGGCTCATCTCAAGGGGACAAAGATATGATATTCATCTGTTTTTGAGACCAGAACACAAGGAAATAGGGCAATATGGTGTGGGAGACACCAGGCTTCATATAAAGAAAGACTACGATTCACTGTGGTAAGGAGCGACTGTGAGCAATTCATTCCTGAGAAAAATAGCCACAAAAATTTGCAGCATAAGCAGGTGACCTGCTGGAGTACACAAATCCACACATAATTGTGCTTGCAGCTCATATATTTGGTTGACACAAATCAACACTTAGGCATTTGAACACCTGGGTTTTGTTAAATAAGAAGTCAGCACATAAAACTATAAGCTCACAAAGTGTGTATTTCTGCACATTAAAATAGGATTTTAATCTCTAAGAAATCCAGAACTTTATATTTTACAAGTTGCTCTTGGTTTGTCTAATGAACCAAATCCCTTTTTCAAAACGACACAGTAAATATCATGAAGTAGTTTGATCATCTGTCATTTCTAGAGTAAAAAATACTAAGCACCCAGTAGATTCTTTAAATACAAGGAACAAGATAAATAAGCACAGTAGTATTACACTGCTGAAGATGCAGGAGTAACCCAGAATACCACAAGTGAGTGTAGCAGAGATTTGTTCCCTGATAGTAATCATTCATTCAAAACCACTGATGTTAAGCACAATTTCCACGTGTTCCAACCACGTTCTTCCTGACAGTAACCACCAAATCCAATCTCAGATAAGAAGATAAAATTTTCCCTCTACTCTTAACCCATTACATTAGTTGAAATCTCAAGATATATAGTAGATTAGCTAAAATTTACACCTGGTTTCCTTAGAAACTATGATGTTCTGCATGAAATTCTGAGTGTGACAAAAGAAATTTAATTTTGAGCAATGTTCAGCAAGATTTTGGTGAACATACTGTGGACTTTTCACCTCTGTTTTACATCTTTCCATTGTATTTTTATGGTCTTTGAATATTTTTATTCTCTTTGTCTTTATTTTGCCTTCTTTCATGCCTTTCCAACTTCTTTACACAGATGTTTCTCCATTCAAATTTCCCCATGGAAGTGACTCAGTGGCATAACTGCATTTTGAAAGGCACCTGAAAAAGCCCAAGTGTGCCCAGGAGAGTAGGTTATTGAGGGCCCACATCTGTGGAACAGAAGCTGTGAGGAAGGTCCTCAATGAATCGAGAATTTTAAAATACAGAATTAAACCAGTCCCTCCCGTGAGTGAGTCAGTATCACTTTTGGACAGTGAACAAATGGTTTATCCCACCTATTGCAAGTCTCATTCTTCCACTGAGAATTTTTGGTTTATATTTGCTGCAACACTGGTTCCACAAGCTGATGCCCAGTAGTCTGCAGAGGCAGAGAAGGTGAATCACTACAGGGCTTCCATAGCTGGATATCACCAGACTTGTGGACTTCCCTACCGCAGAGAGATTTTCCTATCTTGGTCTCTTCTAGCTATTAACTCTTATTCTGTTATCTGGCTATCACATTTTTCTCTTGTAATCTCTATCCTAGATAGCCTTTTCTTGCTTCCCTTCACTGTCCCTCACTTAAACTCCTTTAAAACACTCACAGTAGCGTTCTGTTTAATTTTTTCTTACTTTTAAATTGCTCCATTCCCTAGGTTAAATAAAATCCAGTGTGTCTGGGAGTTTATCATCTCTTCTTGCACATATATAAATTCTGCAGAAGTAATAGAACATTTTTGCTTGTACTTTTGTTATTTTCATAGGCTTTCTTACTACTGCTGATTTCACTTTTGCATCACCAGTCCTCTCCTTTCTTCCGTCCAAAAATTCCGTAGGGAATACTCAGGTTTCTTACCCAAAAGTACAAGAATTTTCATCATTTAAAGAACAGTCCTCTGATCAACAGCTAAGTCTGATGTCATAAGGGTAGGAAATACATCTCATACAGTGAGCTATGAAAGCAAGAGATCAAACGCAGCACCTTACTTGAATTAGCCTCTTTACACTTAAGAGCAGACAGCAACGCTTCAGTATCACAGTAAAAATAATTCTTGCAAACCTGCAGCAACATATCTTTCTATTCCTACATAATTTAAGAACAGTAACATTGACTGAATATTTTCTTAACTTTAAAGAATTATAAGAAACATCCAACAATAGTAGAAGTACTCACGCACGTCTGCCTTCCGGACATTCCTCACTCTTAGAATTTTTACAGTGAGCAAGTTGAAAGGAGATACCGGTCTCTGCACAATATTTCAAGAAAAGAAAAAAATTACATTGAGATTAGTATTATAGTCTATAATCACAGACTGCGATAACCCTAAAGGTCTAAGGATGTAGATAAAAAAAGGTTTTTAAGGTTGAGCCAATACCATTTATCAAACCAACTGGAGTTGTTGGAAAAACTATACAGATTTCTGGCACAGAACCCTTTTCAGGTCCGAAACAGAAGTAACAGATTTCAAAACCACATATGAGTTGACAATAGGTGCTGAGAGTTTGATTTGATAAAGGTCACATCTTTCTAACACTGCTCCATTATTATCACAATAAAGACGCCTACAGTGCACACACGGGTGTCCTCACCTCTTACACACCACTGCCTGCAATAGAACAGACTCACTGGGACACCAAACACCGTCACGGTAGCTCTGCAAGTAAAGCTAAGCAACCACCACGCACCAGCAAAAGTTCCTGCACCAACACAAGCTCCCATACGCAGTCTAAAAGGCCAGAAAGGCTGCTGACGGTAACAAAATACTTCTCATTAAGATTCTGATCCATCTCTGATCTTCAGCCCTGGCCCCAGCAGAAGGCTACTAAACTCTTTACAGAGATGATCTTGGGAATTAATTCAGAACTCCCCTAGATATCAGACACCTTGGGCTCTGAGGTATTAATTCTATAATACCTCATAACTTCCATGGCTCATACTAATATGTTTTCATATTCCTCAGACTATAAGTGAACTCTTTCCCCATTTCACCTTGGAGATAACCACTTAACATCTTTCTCTCCTCTCCCACACTAACATCTCCTCTGTTTCATAGGTATCATCTTTCCTTTTAATACCAATGTATGTTCAGATATCATTTCTCTCAACACTTTATTCAAATTGGTATTTAGCTTTGAGTTTACTGATTCTGGTTTTAGAACAGAATCTGTTTTGTGCCCAGAAACTTGTCTAATCTATACCAGTTTGTAAGAACAGACATTAATTCTTACTATAAACCCTCTCACTCTTGCATTCCCTGACTTACCATACCTTAGTAAAGTTAATGCAGTGGCCTAACACAAACACGTGGGTTTTATTGCTTTGCATCTGAAGTGCCTGTATTAATCATAAGCAGCGAAAGTAAAAATGATGTGTTGATGTTAACTAGTAAAATCTACCTTTCTACTATTTCCTTCATAAATGCTATACATTTTGCCAGACCATTTGTCTTTCCAGCTGTAGCACAAGGCTTATCCTGAAGTGTTTCACCATGCTTTGACAAAGTGTTAAGCAACTGGGACTACGACGTGACATTGAACACTAACGCAATGTAAGGAAGCAGGTCCTTGTCCTCGCCAACGAAAACCTCAGCACCCCTGAAAATGCAGCAGAGATGAAGAACAGCCTCCAAGAAACAGCCTGGGTAATCCCCGGCATATCCTCTTGCACTTCCCTTTGGGTGGGCAAGGGGCCTGAAGATGCAGAGTTGGAGGTGGGTGAGACAGCAGCAGGAGGGTTGGAGCAGTCACTGCTATGGGCACATTTGTACTACATTATCTGAACCTGTCCAGAATAGCACAGGGCACAGTTTTATGGTCCACAGTTCACAGGCACTTGAGTTGTCAGCTGTGGGACATTTCTCCTACAAATGTTGTCTCAGAGAGTATATCGCACATCTACCTGCTCCGTTATCCCAAACACGGCCACTTGGACAGAAACAACTTTGAAAAAAAAACAAGTTCTTTCAGGGCCGGGGAGGGGGGGGAAGATATTACAGTCTCCAATCTAAAGCAAACAAAAGACATCATGCCGAGACTCTGCAGTTGGACTGTCAGAACTGTTTTTCTATATGCATTAAATAGAACCGGATAAAACACAGAAGCACTCCTAGGCGCAGGGATCAACAGCCAAGGCTTGTCTATCCCAGCCAAATCTACTGACATGTTTGTTATATTTATGCTTGGTCCTTGCTTTCCCATCCAATAAATCCTAAATTTTTTTGTCCTCAGCATTGCTATTTCAGCAGAAGAGGTGGAGCATTTCTTTACTCAGGAAGGATGTGGTCTGCATCCCTTGAATACAGAAGAAGGGACTTGAGCAGGAATTCCCCATGCCAGGGAAGTGTTATAACCACTAGGCTGGACACCATTTTAAAGGAATAACCTTTGCCAGTTCTTTGAAAACAAGCATCTAGACCTCTACTTTGTGCATCTCAAGTGGATAGTGGTATCTCCCTGCAGGCTGAAGGGACACACAAAGACAGGATCCAAGAAGGGTGTTTTTGTGCTCAGCTCTCCCCGGTAGCTGGATGTACAGATTTATACAGTTCCCTTCTCAGCTGTTACAATTCCCATTCTGGTGTTTCTAACTCTTCAGAGATATTGAATCAATCCTCAGTGCTTCACTTTGGCTTAAGGAGTCTTTGCCTACACTACAGACTTGGAAGTCAGGCCATAAGGCTATAAAGCTTCTAAATTTCAGGTGCCTGAATGCTTTGTCAAGTCTAGCTGTCAGCAACTTTCTGAGAGTCACACAGAAAAACTATTGAGGGGTGGATCTTAAACAGGGTAATCTGCTTGTTATGGGCAATGACTCCCACGTCTTTCCCTTTAACATGATGATGACCATATCACAGGCTGGGTAATTTCTGAGGCCAGAAGCCTACCAGGTCAGTTATTACACGCACTTCAACTTTCAGCTTCTGTATTTATTTAGTCTGAGACATGATTGTTACCTCATAAACCGGAAACACAAGCCAGGCATTTTAATAATCACTTTGAAACTACTTAAATATATGAGATTGCAAACACAGGACTTGGTCACACTATCCTACGTCAGATAAAAGTGCAATTAAGTCCTGTGGCACACTTGTGCAATCCTGACATATCTAGTCCCAGGGAAGTCAACAGGAGCGTTCAAATACGTGAGTGCTCATCCGTATGAATAAGAGTTACATAACTGGGCTCTGAAACGGCTCTATTTCAGTAAAATTCCAAGCTTAAAAGTCTTTCATAGAAATTTTTTCTTGAAGAGACTGGAGCAAAACACGTACAACATTCCCAAGTTACATCAAGAGAAAAGGCAGTTATCGCCGTACAACAGCGTGTCACATCTATTTGGAGCAGAGCATTCTTCCCTTAGCTTTCTCTTCAAAAAGGAACAGAACTATCACCAGTACTTTAAAAACTACGAAGGCCAACAAAGAAAACACTCAGCCCTGTCAGAAAGAGTGGCAGTACTTTAAAACACAGATCTTTGCCTTGCTTCTGACCTGGGTCAGGTATGTGGCACCTTTAAACTTCAAAGAGTTGTGGAGCCCCAAGGGCAGGCAGGATTTCATTATGTTACTATGTCTACCACCTCAGGCAAGGTCAAATGCATAAGAAAAGCTTTTTCCTTGTACTAAGTGTTTTGTATTTATTTCACCCATTTTAAAATATCCCATAGCTCGGTCTTATTAAGTCCGTATTAAGTCACTGGGGTTGTTTCAGAATAAAAATAAAGGAAGCAGCAGTGACTCAGGCCTGTTTCTTTCCAAGAGCTATGTAAAACTTGTGTGGTGTGGCTTCAGACTGCCATATTCATGTGATTTTTCTTCTCTTCCTGTTTGCAGCTCCACAGCTGGACTTGCACATGATAGAATAAATCCAAACCTTAGAAGAGAAACCAAGTCAAGCATTTCCACAGTTCAGCATGGCTTTTCTCAAGACCACGCTAGCCTATTTTATTTTTATATGATGCAGTAATTTGAGTAATTTAACAAGTATTACTTTTCTACCTGCCAGTTTAAGGGCACTACTGACATCTTCTCACTAGATATTTTACATATTACCTTTAATTTAAATGGCCATTTAAGTTTAAGTCACACACATCCCATGGGTTGCCCTGAAACTGACTGTGACAATGAAAGCCGATTCCCTTAACTGAGCCACTGAGTAACAAAAAAAATCCCATCAGATGTACTATGCTGATGTATTTATCATCATAAATACTAACTTTGGTGGCAAAAGAAAGGAAGAAAAAGCTCAGGTCCTTCCTGACTTTTGCCTCTGTGAGCCTTAAAGACTCGAACAGAAAGAAGGGGCTCTGGGTCCTACTCTAAATTCTGTGTACTATATTCAGGCCAGATCTGCCACCCTAAATACCGTAAAGACAACAAGCACAATCTCAAGCCACTGAATTGTACAGGTCTCACACCTAGAGACCAACTATCAATGTAAAATGCACTAAGGATAAAAAAACAGCTTGATCTTCTAAAAGCAGGCTAAGTATACAGAACTAAAAGTAACAATATTTATGATACTAGCATGCATATTTTCTTAGAGCTGCAAGACTACACACAGAGGCCTAAACATCATTTTAAAAGCTATGTTTTGAAGAAACTCTGCAATGTCTTTGCTTTACCACAGCATTTCACTTTGAACAGAGAAGGTAAGTGGCTCTCAGGCACAATCAGGCATCAGATACTATCTGTCCTGGTTTGAGGTAAAACAGAACCAACTTTCTGTTCAGTTATTTTATTTCTTAGCTAGGCCTCTTCTAACTCTCTGAAATTAACAGCATGTTGTGCCAAAAATGGTTTGTTCTCAGAGTGATAAGACCAATGTTTACACTTAGTGCCAAGGAATGGCACACAGGGACTCTTGCTTATACTTATTGCAATAACAACCCAGGTCATCTAATTTTATTATTTGCCCCATTGGAGAGTCAGAAACAGAAAAGCATAGAGGGGTCCCACCTGCAGGGAGGAGCGGACAGGACAGGTGACCCCAAATTAACCAACAGGGAGAGGAGGGGGGAGACCACCTGTCACTAGCCATTGGCCATTTTGGCCAAAACCACGACACTATCAATAACAGAAAACCTTCACGAGGAAGACCAAATTCACCACCATTTGGGAGAATCCCCCCAGGTGGAACCAAAGCCCAAAACAAACAAGGCTGGGAAACTCCCCCATCACTGAAGCAGGGGCAAGAGCCCATCTCTCCAACTACAGATCCCCAGAGTCTCGCAACTGATATTGGCAGCCCCAAACCCATTGCAAGTGTCTGAAGACAGCCCCATCCTGTTGCCACTGCCGTTGTTCCCATTCACTAGCTCATAGCAGCTTATCTGATGTATTTTCCTTTATGCTAATACCTGTTAACATGAAGATTTGCTAATTACCCAGGGAGTTTTCATTTGCCTGTGCAAAGAATTCATCCTAAGTTCAGCCTTTACAAAGCAACTTTTTGCTCTTTTTTCACATTCAGAGAAGTTTGGGCACTGCTCCCACTCCTACCAGACCAACGAGACTGGGCTTGTGAGGAGGCTGAACACAACACATTTATTCCACAGTTTTACCTGTTCTGATGCTGTGTTTTTAAACACCTTGTTACACAGAGAATTGCAAACTCTACAATAGGTCATGACAGCCCAAAGAAAGCCTACAAGGAATACTACAGCACTAAGAACAATTGAAAGACCCATTTAAACAGTTGTCTTATGAAGAAATAACATATAAGACAAGTGGGTGTTTCATCCAAATAAATCAAAACACAAAAAAGCGAAGAATTAAAAAATTAACGTAGGTGAAGCACAAAATACCCTGACACAGCACAAAACCTACTCACAGCATCATAAGCATCAGATACCAGCAGAGACCAGACTATTTAGAGTTTACTGAAAGCCAAGGCAATATTTCATCTACAGAGTTGAAGCTGCAGTTCAGCTTTTCAGTGTTCAGTAAATATTGCAGAGCAGTTTTCCCTCAAGCCATTGAATTCCTAACATTTTTTCTGGTGATCTACATTCAGCGCTGGACAGCATTTAATGAAGGGCCAGCTAATTACTACCTACCGTTCTCTCCACTGGTGCTGAGGTGCCCGTAAAAGTCTAGGAAAAACAACACAAGGCAAAGTTAAGAAAACTAAGCTACATGTTACACTCTTATTTTAGGCTGACATTTAAAAACATCTCATATTCAAAGCCGTACTTAGAGCTATTCTCATTAATGACACTCAGGTGCTTTACCCATCACCAAACCCATCACAACTCTGTGCCAGCTTCTCATTTCCTTGACATGAAGCTTCTTTTTAAGGACTCACAGTAAGTAACATTGTTAGCCTTAAAACATAGCTTGAAAATGCAGACATGCCACGAGGTTCTGTAAAAGGCGAGACTAGCAAAACCATTGCTGCAACCACAACATCTGAGGAAGAGCAAACTCGCTTTCCGTGGATTGCCCGTACATCTCAAACAGCTTGGTCTCCTCTGTGATCAACTTAAATGGAATATCAGACAATTTTACCCACTTTATGCTTGCTATCGGCTTCTTTTGCTTACCTCATTTGAACTTAAATTTGATCCCATTGCAGCCCCAGTTGCATATAAATCCAATGTTAAAAGATACTGAGTCGTACAGCTGTCAGGAACTCCTCATGCAGATTAGGGGTGGAGGAATAGGGATTTTATGACAAGGCTCTCCCGCCCCACCCCTTTGTTATTGCCAGTCATTAGGCAATCCCCTCCCTGCTTCCTGCAGCCTATTAGAGCACCTCAACTGAGTCAGCGGAACAAAGAGCTATTTCTTTTTTACCTACCGTGATGTTTGGGGGGGGACACTGAAGCCCCTTTCTGCCCAGGGATTGCTTTCTTGAAAATGCTGCTGCTAGTAAAAAGTTTTGCAGTTGCACAACATCTCTAGCCCCAAACAAAGCACTTGTGACTAACGAAATCACATGTCTCAGAGTATCTATCTCTACAATGCCACCATCATACTGCAGGGTCGTGGAGAGAGATCTCAACAGCTTCTTTCCAAACCATGACCTCACACACCTGTAGCAGTCTTGCTGTAGCAGCACACAGTTCGGCAGGTAAGTGACCCCATTGCAGTGCCACAACTAAGTGATTGCAGGACCCATGCTCCCCCTGAAGCTCCTTTGGGCATCTCTGTGCTATACTTGCCATGTGCTCAGTATTCTTTGCCTGGATATTTAACTAATACCTAGGAAAAAAAAAAAAAGTGAATCCATATCCAGAAAACTTGCAGTTCAATTTTGAATGCAGTAAGAGGGAAGGGAGGAGCTATAAGATGTAGGTGAAACTTGGGGGTGGAAGGGCGAGGCAGGAGAGAGGATTGTGCTCTCCTGCGTGGGCCCAGGAAGCGCAGCAGTTCACCCATCCTCAGAGCGTACTGCAGAGGGATCTTGTGTGTGCTCGGTCTCACAGCGGGAAACACTGGGGCGCAAAACCCTCCCTGATTCCTCTTCACTCTGGTGTGCAGTGACTCACTGCCTGTAAGAGCAGTGCATTACAGTAGCCCTAAATTAGCATGTATGTGCAGGCTGGCAGATTTTGGAGCGTGCAAGACCAGACTACGGCTCTGCCACACTCGTTCCGGGCACTCTGCTTGATGCTAGGAGGCAGCTAGTACTCACTTTTGCATCACAAGATCCAAGTGAATATTTTTAAATCAATCTCATACATATTGATGAATAATTCACATCATGCAGGTAAAGAAAGTAACCTTGCAAACTGCAGTGGATGCCACCTAAATGATCTCCCCTGTGCCATGGAAGTCAGTATCAAAGCAATTCCACACAGAGGAATAGAGGAGGTGTTCTACAAGGAACGTTATTAGGGTAAAATTCTCTTTTTACACACAAGTTGCTTCCTTCTGTATCATGCACACGCAATGAATGTTCAGAAGGTCTTATTCAAAATGTTCAGTACTGCTATCTTGAGGTTTCCATCTAAAGCACTTAATAACCTGCTGCTCGCTCCGTAGTCACACTTTGCACAGCTTTCTCAATAGATATGGAATCAAAGGAAAATAGCTCATAAATATGAACCTGCAGCATTCGAAAGAATGACCAAAAGATATTTCCAATGGAGATGAGCATTTCTACGTCAAAGTCAAAGAATCTCCCTCAATTTCTGTCTTTATTACTTTATATCTGTGTTAAATACTTAGGAATAAATTTAGGTAGAGCAGTCACAGCTGAGAATCACTTCCTTGCGCTCTCATAAAACTAGTCTTTCCAGCTGTTGCAAGAAGAATGCTTTCCTGGAAAAATTCCAGCATTAAAGTAGGAATGTGTCTTCATTAAAAGTGTCTGTAAAACATTCTCTACCAAATGAAAGAGGGTAGGTTATCCAGCTCAACTTCCCTGAGTAGTCCCAGCAGATATATACAACTACATATATTTATGCCATTCCAGCTGCTTCACAGCCAATACAAGACTCCCTGACATTAGATTTTCTTACCCACATTGCTTTTAAGATCCATAAATCAGATACCACTTCACAATTTAGAACGTTATTCCAGAGTCAGTGCATCTTGCCTGCTGAACGGTTTCCTGATGTTCAGATTATGTTTTCCCTTTCTCAAAATAGTGTCACCATTGCCGCACCCAAAACATGTTCCTAAATAATTCTTCCTCTCCTGCTCATGACCAAAACCAAATTTTGCAGCTAACGTTGTCTCTCCTTAACCACTGCTTGTCCAAGCCACGCAAGAATGCTTTGGAATATAGTATCTCTAAAAGCTTTGTGCAAGTCAGGGATTATGATCTCAACAGTTTTTCATTCATGCAGTACATTCATGATAGAACTAAACGCTGAATGCTTGTAACACCTGTAACAGTAAGTCCTTCTCATCACTGAGAAAATTTTAACTGTTGATGGCTTGTTCACTGGTGTCTATAAGGACTACACAATCTGCTTCAAAATAAATTGTGATTTTGTAGTTTGCCCCACTGGCGTTTCAGAGGTAGAAATGTATCCCTAGGATTATGATTTCAAAAAGATTACTACTTCAAAGGTTAAGTATAATACTGGGGCTATTGCATTTTTCCTTAGCTCTTCCAAAATCCAAGGAGAATTTCAAAGACAACTATCAAGCATGCAGTTAAGTAAATTCATAGATGAAGTTACTGGAAGTCTCAAGAGCCATATGTTGTCTCTTTTTAGCAATCACATTTCCACAGTAAATAATATAAAACAGGTACTGATCTTCATATACATGCTGCTTACACTCTTACTTTGCTTTTTAAAGACTAGAGAGATTGTCTTACTAATGAGGGAACACACAGTAGTCTCTTTCCTTGTTATTGCCCAGAGCTTTAAAGTAAAAAGGAAGATATAATGTACCTCCACTCTCCATCTACTTTGTAGTGTGCATTTACATGTACATGATTTTGTATCTGTGTCTTAATTAAGGCAAATTAGAGCAAATATAAATATCTTGCTAATCTGAGGCAATCAAAATTCATCTAAACTACCCTGTTGCAGACATGAATTTCCTCAACACAATATTCAGCTGATTGTATATCTGAGTGCAATAGGTTGCAGGTAGCAATAACAGCTGCATCTAACGTCCCACCATTACCTTATATACCACTTTGTCACCTTCTGATAATCCAAGATTACAGAAATGTATGACTAATGGGGGATTTCATACTATTGCAAAAGTATCCCTGTACCACCTTTGGGATGACAACGGGAGTTGGTCATCATTTAAACACCTTGAATGTAACAAGAATGGTAAATATCCAAAAACATGCTAGAGGTGTTACCAAATGATAGCTAAATGCCACACTAGAAAATAAATACACAGGATTAACAAATAAAGCTAATTAACAAATATAATGTCAGATCTATAGTTGGGGATTTTCCCTGGCTCTAGCCTTTCAGTTTCTTTTCCTATTTTTTTTTCTTTTTTTCTTTAAATGATTCCATAAGCTACAAAACCTGCAGAAACCTCATCCTGCCAATCAAATAAGAGAGCAAGCAGTCCACATTACACAGCGGATCTAATCTCAATAATCTCTGCACACAAGGAGGTCTACCATGAATCCATATGGAGCAAAAGGTCACAAATCTTGAGATGCAGTGACATCATGACAATAAAACACTTTTGAGACAGAAGCTGGCTCATTTTGAATATAAAAAGGACACTGATCAAATTCTCCNAACTGTCTGGAATTTTTTTAAAAAAAAAAATATATATATATAGAGAGAGAGGTATATAAGTTTCACATTAATATGATGTCACTTCATTTTCATGCTTATACATACAACACCTTCAATATACCTGTCCTTCAATACTCTATAATATCCTTGATGGTTTGTATCACATAAGGTTAAAAAAAAAAAGAAAAAAAAAATCAAATAAAATGCTAAAAAGAAATTCCTGAGAAAGCATTTTTGGAGNCCAGAGCTTTAAAGTAAAAAGGAAGATATAATGTACCTCCACTCTCCATCTACTTTGTAGTGTGCATTTACATGTACATGATTTTGTATCTGTGTCTTAATTAAGGCAAATTAGAGCAAATATAAATATCTTGCTAATCTGAGGCAATCAAAATTCATCTAAACTACCCTGTTGCAGACATGAATTTCCTCAACACAATATTCAGCTGATTGTATATCTGAGTGCAATAGGTTGCAGGTAGCAATAACAGCTGCATCTAACGTCCCACCATTACCTTATATACCACTTTGTCACCTTCTGATAATCCAAGATTACAGAAATGTATGACTAATGGGGGATTTCATACTATTGCAAAAGTATCCCTGTACCACCTTTGGGATGACAATGGGAGTTGGTCATCATTTAAACACCTTGAATGTAACAAGAATGGTAAATATCCAAAAACATGCTAGAGGTGTTACCAAATGATAGCTAAATGCCACACTAGAAAATAAATACACAGGATTAACAAATAAAGCTAATTAACAAATATAATGTCAGATCTATAGTTGGGGATTTTCCCTGGCTCTAGCCTTTCAGTTTCTTTTCCTATTTTTTTTTCTTTTTTTCTTTAAATGATTCCATAAGCTACAAAACCTGCAGAAACCTCATCCTGCCAATCAAATAAGAGAGCAAGCAGTCCACATTACACAGCGGATCTAATCTCAATAATCTCTGCACACAAGGAGGTCTACCATGGACGAAGAGTGTCATTTCATTCCCCATGGTACCAGATTTCAGTCTCTGAAAAGTTCAGCTTTTGATAGATACTTTCTGTCCTGCCACTAATTTAAAGCAACTGTCTGGAATTTTTTTAAAAAAAAAAATATATATATATAGAGAGAGAGGTATATAAGTTTCACATTAATATGATGTCACTTCATTTTCATGCTTATACATACAACACCTTCAATATACCTGTCCTTCAATACTCTATAATATCCTTGATGGTTTGTATCACATAAGGTTAAAAAAAAAAGAAAAAAATCACATAAATGCTAAAAAGGACTTCCTGAGAAAGCATTTTTGGAGAAGGTGTCAGGGGCATAGGTTAGAGAAAGAGATCTGAGAATTTTTGTATCATCCATTTGTAAGCAGGAGAGACCTTCAATCTGAATCTGAATTTAAATTCCTGAGAACGAAAGGTGCAAAATCAGTCACTGGAGAGATCACACTAGCTGACTGGGGTGGGGGGATTATATTTTTACTTAAGGCACTATTCTGATTACGACATATATGAAGGAGGACTTCTGTGTTCAAAAAACTATTGAGAAACTTGATTAAAATGATTCCACATGCCTTTGATATGTTTTGGAGAGATAAAATCTCACTCCACCTACTGACTCACTCGAAGCAACTGGGCAGTTTTGCCATCCAAAAATCATCAGTTGGCCTAGCTGTTCCCAATATATGCAATCCTGCCTTCAATTTTGTTGCAACAGAATTTCAAATCCAACCCTTGTCTCAAAAAGCAGTAGCGCACAACCTCATCTCTGCCTCTCCCTGTGCTCTATAGATCTGAGCACCCAGCAGCATCTCTTCTTACTTTTGCAGTAACAGTGTGAAGTTGCCTGCCCTTTCCAGGTTCATTCAATGCTTCAGACACTGTTCCAGCAGCTTTTTCTCTTTCCTAACCCCATCAGACATAGGCATGAGGAATACCAGCGCCAGCCTATGTCAGCTAATTAGCCAGTAATTCTTTTGGCATAAATGCAGCAAGACACATAGCCCAGGACCTTTACGGGGAAATCTAGACCAATTTGAATTTGAACCAATTCTCGGAATATCAGGAAGTCACCTTGTGTCACCAGCTAATTAAAGGGGGCAACTTCATCTACAGTCAGCCTAGGAGATGCTTGAGTTCTAACAGAGACTATAAAGATTCACATCTAATTGGTTACAGGATCATGCCATTACACTTAGGAGAGCTTGTGTGACAGGTCACAAACAGGTGTTTTCAAAAAAAGAAATTGTTGTTGACCTACCTGGATCTTAAATAGAACAATTATGACAATGCTGAATCACTTTGAAAAATCCAGTTGATATGTCACTGAGCCTTAGCTCCTTCCTTAAAAACCAGCACCAGTAATACTGAATGTCTCTCCTTTGCTATTTTTGATCAAAAGCTGGCAAGAGACTCAAACAAACACCTTTTCCCCTGTCCTTTTACATTCCCTTTCACCATCACATCACAGGTAGGATTCTGAGGTATTGGTGCAATGCAAAAATCAGGAACATTTAATAGGACAGAAATAATTTAATAATGCCATTTAATAGGACAGAAAACCAAGCTTTCGTTCCACATACAAGAAACTATATGAGTCCACTGTGGAGAAGACTCACAAGCCACCAAGGTAAGACCCCCAAGGTTGGTGAGCCTAGGGAAAGAATCAGCCTCCCACACCGTTAGATCCTTGGAGCCAGGTCCCAACTCTTAACACCAGTTTGAGTTTCCTTCAAGTCAAAATATTGAGCTAGAGAATTCAGGCAGGCTAAGGTTTTTCAGTGGCTTGCCCAACAGGTTCAGATTTCTTAAAATGGACTCCCTTTCCTCAGCTCATTCTAAGCCATCCTAATTTTCTGGATCTGCTGCCAAAAACACACATCATCACCACACCACACCTTGGGTGAGTAAAGCCGAAAGCCCAGTGACAGATGTTGCAACCACCAAAAAACCAGTCGGTGGAATACACCAGGCAGAGACTGCACTGCATCTGTAACATCTTCCTGGAGCTGTAAAAATGAATCTTGAAAATCTTTAAAATACTTAAGATACTTAGCAAAAAAATTTAATCACATTTTTAAAACCACATTTCACTACACATGGAGGACTGGAAGGTGATTCGAGACAGCCAGCATGGCTTCACCAAAGGCAGGTCCTACCTGACCAGCCTAATAGCTTTCTATGACGGAGTGACGACCGCAGTGGGCAAGGGAAGAGCTATGGATGTCATCTATCTGGACGTCTGTAAGGCCTTTGACACGGTCCACCACAATATCCTTCTCTCTAAATTGGAGAGGTATGGATTTGATGCGTAGACTGTTCGGTGGATGAGAAATTGGTTGGATGGCCACATCCAGAGGGTAGTCGTTAATGGCTCGATGTCAGACGGAGATCAGTGACAAGTGGTGTCCCTCAGGGTCCATACTGGGACCGGTATTGTTCAATACCTTCATCAAGGACATGGACAGTGCACGTTCAGCAAGTTTGCAGACAACACCAAGCTGAGTGGTGTGGTTGACACACTTGAGGGATGGGATGCCATCCAAAGGGACCTTAACAGGCTTGAGAAGTGTGCCCATGTGAACCTTATGAGGTTTAGCAAAGCCAAGTGCAGGGTCAGGGCAACCCCCAGTATCAATACAGGCTGGAGGATGAAGGGCTTCATAGCAGCCCTGATGAGAAGTACTTGGGTGAATAAAGTGCACTCACAGCCCAGAAAGCCAACTGTATCCTGGGCTGCATCAAAAGAAGCGTGGCCAGCAGGTCGAGGGAGATGATTCGCCCCCTCTACTCTGCTTTGGTAGGATCCCACCTGGAGTACTTTATCCAGCTCTGGAGTCCTCAGCATGGGAAAGATATGGACCTGTTGAAGCAGATCCAGAGGAGGACTACAAATTGACCAGAAGGTTGGAGCACCACTTCTATGAGGACAGGCTGAGAGAGTTGGGGTTGTTTAGCCTGGAGAAGAGAAGGCTCTGGGGAGACCTTCTTGTCTGGTGAAACATACCATTAAATTATCCTATCCAAGGGCAAGCAAAAAGCATGAAAAACTGGCTTTCTGATTAGGAGGGCAAAGTTGAAAATGAAAGATTTACCAGTAACTGAGAAAAAGAAGAGTTGTTGGACTTGACCACCTTAGATCCATGAAAAGGAGATGCAAAGTTTACTGCCAACAGTTTCCTTTAATGAAGGGAGGCTTTATTGGTTTGATTCATATTGCAGCAAAGCTTGACAGGAGATGCCTGCTAGCGTTAGTCCCTGTTAATTGAACTGATGCACAGCAAAAGGACTGTCTTAGAGGTAACAAAGTATGAGGTAACAAAGTATGAGGTTGTCTCTTGCTTAATAAACCGAGATCTGTTAAGACTGGATGACAGATGCCATTACCTTCTGACCATGGCACATGAGAGAGGCACAAGATGCTACACTCCTAGGGTAATAAGGGCATACTGCTGGCATACAGATGGATGCACTTACTTTTTTTTAATATATACTCACCAGTGTAATGAATGACTGCAGTGGAGAATAGAAAAGACTGATGAAAATATAGACACGTTTACAGTGCTAGCTACAGTGCACTCTGTGATACTGAATAAACAACCTGGTGCTTGCAAATACCATTATTTGGATTTATAAACCTCTCATTATCATCCCAGTTATCTGTACTCTTAAAAGCAGAGTTTCTTTCCATTTTTCATTTTCCACTGTTAAAGTGGCACCTTTTCTTTCATCCTTCCTCAAAGGTCATTGGCAAAGCTCACGGGTGCCTTTGTTCTCTCAGTATTTGATTTTTCAGCATCAGAAGCAACAAGCATTTTTCTTCCCAGATTAACTCACTAGCTGAGCTGAGTCCATAGAACTTAATAAAAAAAACCATAGTTCAATAATTGCATCTGTAAGACTCTTACTTTTAATAAGATTATGCATGAGTACTTACTATTTGAATGGTAGCTATTCCACTGTATGTATATTGATATAGACAAGAGAAAATAAGATCTAAGAATGACCAGTTATATATATTTTTCTTAAATGAGAATGAAATTGTTGTGAACACTACCCTGTCTTTTACATAACAGTGGTAATAAAATTGCATCAGCAGCCACACACTGACCATCATAACGTTGCAGAAGTCCAAGGAGTTGGTATTGCAAATTTTGCTGCTATCATGAATATCTGTGAGCTCACAGCAGATTAATAAAGACGTGGTTATGGCCAACAAAACTGTTTTTCTAAATCCACTAAGTGTAGAATTTGAAAACTTGACCGCTACCCTCAGCTTCAAAATCTACTTGGTAGGCAATAGTTCAGAGAGAAATTCAGCAAAAACAGATGCAGTTAGATGATTGTTATCACAGTTGGCAGAAAAAAATCAGGTTGTTATACGTTGGTCACCCTGGGGTAGTCCATCAAAAGTGGAGACTCAGTGCAATGGCAGCCATGCAGGTGAATTCACTGAAGGTTAGATTTCTGCCTAACAGATACCGAGAAAATAAATGACATCACATGCAGTTCCATTCTTTGTCAGCCTGCCATTTCCTGGTGCAGACCTATCTGGTTTGTTCCCTACTGTCACAGAGATCTGTGAAAAAGGTAAAGCTTTTTTTGATCTTTGCTTTGTTGTCTGGTTCAAAGACCACATACCACCTAGATTTGCCTCCAAATCTGGCATAGACTTTTGTGAGGCTGAAATCTCATTCTTATATGGCTGTATATCCAAATAGGACCCTGTAGCTCTACAACTGCCTTTCCATTCCCTAAAATAGCAATAAGAATTTTTAAAAGTAATCGCTGACCTCTTCTCCCTAGTGACAAGGGATAGGACAAGAGGAAACAGGTTCAAGTTATGCCAGGGGAGGGTTAGATTGGATATTAGGAAACATTTTTTCACTGAAAGGCTGCCCAGGGAGGGGGTGGATTCCCCATCCCTGGAGGTGTTTCAGAAAAGGGTAGATGTGGTACTGAGGGACATGGTTTAGAAGTGGTTTTTGTCAGGGTAGGTTAATGGTTGGACTTGATGATCTTAAAGGTCCCTTCCAACCTCAGCGATTCTATGATTCTATGATTTGCCAGTGACTTTAATGCCAGAACCAGCAGGAGTCCTCACACATAGTTCTGAATAATATACTCTGTTTTTTAACAAGCTAACATGGATGTTCATTTTGTATGGATTCATGTTCCCTGAATATTTATTATTCCCTGATATTCATTACATAATGAATATCCCATTGCCAAAATATTTGTATATCTCCTTCTGACGAGATTCATTAAAATACACTTCAAGAACTTTTAGACGACTGAGGTGAAGAACAGTTTTTAAGGCGCTTCTTTCGTTCCACTGCAGTTTGCAAAGCCTGAAGAATTAAACGTTTATTATTCAGGATGTTGTAGCTGCACAGGTTCAGCAACTTGTTGAAATTCTCCTCAGTGTATGTAAGCAGACCGGTGCCATAGGGAGCCCTACAGTTGGACACATCTACTCTTCCCTGCTCCATCTCTGTGGGACCGCGCTCGACATCTGAAGAACGTAGCAAAGTTCAACACAGCAATGTTACTGAGGTGAAAGACAGCGACCAGGCAATGCAAAATACACAGTAACTGCCACAAGAAACTGAATTCTCTCTGGAAAATCTTGAACCTTTAAATTACTGCATAGGTACTACATCCGCTGCACTAATAAAATCAGCTACTTCCCTGCTTGACTACAGTCACAGCTGGTCCAGAACTGACCGGCAGAACAACTTTCCATGCAAAATACTTTCCTCTCTAAATTAAAGTTTTCCATCAGAATATTTCACTTTTGCAGATTTGGAATTTTGTATTTTTAGGTTTTCCATTGGGTACTGAGATGACAGCTCCTTTTCTACCAACTGGTAGAAAATGACACCATGAAGCTCCTGGGTTGCGAATTACCCCTCTCAGGTGGCTGAGATTTTAAGTACATGCACCAGGACAAGTAAGATGATGACCTACATGAGGTCTTTTCCAAGAAGCTGGTACGTGGATTTTTGTTCTGTTTTTGACAAAAGTTTCCTGTGTCATACTAAATTAGCAACAAGAAAACTGGAGTTGATGCATGCAAAATTATTTGTAAACTGAAATTGAATCTGACAAGTAGTTTTTCTGGTGAAACAAAGAAACAACAAAAAAGAATCACTATTTATTTTACTGCTGAACTAAAGAAAATAATCTGGGAACTTTTCGAAAATGACAGATATCAAAGCAGCTTGTTACCCTGGCAAATCCTGTGCTTCATTATATGTTTTCAGCACTTTCAATTCTCAAAGTAACAAGAGCGTTCTAGCTTCGTCAACAAAGTAAACTAGAATCTCATTACAAGACTGTTGAGGGACAGTGTTAGCTACTAATGGATATAACTTAGTAGCTGCCTCCTGTCCTTCATTATCAAAGGCACACAAACTGTTCCAGGTGGCAGATAAGGGGGTTTGCCTCAAGCTGCAGCTATTCATGTTTTTAATTTTGAAGCTGTTCAGTTAAATCCCTGATTAGTTGTCCAACACTATATCCACCACAACAGGACCAGGAATATGATAATTTAGCCAGCTGAGAGGATTGACAGTCTCTTGTTTTAGAAGAGTAACAAATGTCCCTGGATGTGACAACATCAAAAAGTGATTGATTAATTCTGTTAACTTACTCGGTGCCTTGTATTTTTGGAAGGTATCACACACCAGTGGGAAATAGGCCACAATCGG
Source organism: Rhinoptilus africanus (assembly GCA_013400135.1). Taxonomy (NCBI): domain Eukaryota; kingdom Metazoa; phylum Chordata; class Aves; order Charadriiformes; family Glareolidae; genus Rhinoptilus; species Rhinoptilus africanus. The sequence goes on from VXBO01004744.1 coordinate 504,141, forward strand.
TGCCTCTAAGCTATCATCAAACACATAGCACTCCTTCAGGTGTTCCCTGTCTTCCTGGCTTATCTCCGTGCCAGGGAATGGGATCCCATGCTCCAAACAGTACTCTGAGAATAGGTCCAGTGGCTGGTTCAAGAAAGAGGAGAGTTGAAACACAAAGAGAGGTTGAAATAATGCTACCAAGCCCCGTAACTGGTATTTCGCTGCACTAGGTAATCTGTGATTGATTTATATGTTTACAAATAAGGCTAACTATGCACTGGAACAAGCATACCCTCTTTTTTTAGTATATCTTGGGTAATAGAAATGTGGTTGATTTTGCTAACAGTGTACATCTTTATAGCAAGATTGCTGTTTTCTGAAATTTATAAGAAACTTTGATAATTTCTGTGATTTAGTGGTCATGGAAGAAGATCTGGAACAGGGAATTTTGATTACACATGGTATTTCAGATCAGAATCTTTAGTGTTTGCATTCAGTGCATCTAACAATCAATGTCTTCATGTCCTCCTACAAATAAACCACACTAATCTCAATCCTATATGCCCCTCAACATTTCTTCAAACACAGCAAAACAAAAAACTGACTGAAAGTTATGCAAACACCAAGAGTCAAACAGAAAACTCCGAATTTCCTTCAAAAATAGCACAATTATGTATTAACTAATTACACTGTAAAAGTTAAATAACTTTCATGGAACTTGGTACCACAATGACAAATCTGCACAGATGCACTGAATAGGTGATCGTCTATGTGTCCATGTGTTTGTCCCAGAAACATACTGAAAATAGCCCCAATAAAGACAGTGACAGTATGGTCACAGTGTTGAATACTATCACTGATATGATCATTTAACTTAATAAATATTAGGCCATTTTCTAAAATCCTGAAGTCATACAGATAAAGAATCACTACTTCAAAACATCACCAGAGTCTGCGATCCTCCGCTGTAATTTAAATGCAGAATGACATCCACTTTCCTCTCTGGCCTCAGAATGGGTGGGCAGCTGGTGTTGATGAAGAAAGCTGTATCTACCAGCTTGAGGTAGTCACCCATTTCATTCAGCTGGTTGGGAGAAGAATCCAGCACTGTGTCTGAAAGTCAGAAACTTATATTATCAACTAATCGCTGCAGGACCAAGTCCATTTTTTTCAAATCAGCTTAACAAGGAAAGAAAGAAAAAGTAGTCGACACATATATTTGTCTTTGACAAAAAGCCCAGTTAAATATTTGTCTTTGCCTCAATTTTAGCTTCTACAGTTCAACTCTGAGATCAGTAAGAGGGAGCAGTTCTGAGACTCATCTTCATACAAAGTGATACATTAAACTACTTTTTCAACTGGTGTAAATTTGTGGCTATTTAGCTTCAGTGGAAGCTGTAAGTCATTCTTTGGTGGCTATTTCTAAGAATTAAAAAATGAATGCAAGCCTGCTGTGGCTTCTCCAAGACAGAAACAAGATCAGCAGTAAATCATCTGGGACTCAGCAAAACCAATTCCACAGATATATTAATCAAATAACATTAATCAAAATTTGCCTTTATGCTAAAACTTATCAAATATTTGTCCTCAGCAAGTATCAGCACTCACATCACTTTCAAAGATGCATCTAAAACAATTTACTGTTACCTTTCCACATGCAAAAGTTCTCATTCTCTAAATACTTGTTATGTAGCTGCAAGCCCTTGAGGAAATTATGGTAAGTTGAAACCACTGGCCGCCCAGTCATCATTTCTCGAAGAGTATTGGAAAGGCAACCTTTGGGAATAGATAAGCAAGTTGGATGTTCATGAGGCTTCTTGGGCAGAGCAGGGTGTTCCTCTGTAGAAAGAATGAGAAAAGGGCATATGTGCCACAGCATCACTTTGTTGTTCCCTGCCTGGCCTCTCCCTCTCCAAAGGACTCATAGCAACCCTCTCCTGATTAATAAAACTCCCCAAGGATGTTTCACATTGAGCAGCACAATGTTTTTTCCTGTTTTCCTGCTTTTCCCTTCTGTTTTTCTTTCAGTCCTGAAGGATTGGTGTCACCTAACCCAGAAACAGGACAAAAACCCAAACCCTTTACAAAATGACAGGTTTCATATTTCAGAAAGGTGTGAAGACAATGCAGATGCAAGTGAAAAGTAATGCAAATAACTAACCAATGTCATGCTCAGTGCCTCGGGTCCATCTGTGCCAAAAGTCCTCTGAATGACCCGAGAGGTAGACAGCATCCATAAAACTCTGGGAAAATATATTACTCCATGTGCCTTGAAAGTTTTAAAAAAAGAAAAAAAAGCCATACTTAATACTACTTTGAAGTTTCAGAGCACACCTACAGCAACCTTCTTGGATTCAGTCTCTCTATTTTTTTAAATTAGCACCAGTTTAGTTATGAAATACTATGGATTTTAGTATGAATATCAAATGCCATGTCATTGCATATAATGTCTGGCTTATGACTAGGCCATTTTAGAAATCTGTCTGTTTATAAAAGTCAGACTGTGATTTTAAATACATCAAAAGATCCGTTTTAATGTGTGTGTTCTGTTTTGGTCTAACCTAAGAAGTTCAGCAAATTAATTGCATTTGTGTCAAGAATTTGCTTCCTCTTCTGTCACTTTTGGCTGGTTCATTTGAGATTTAAATTGCACCAGATACATTATCTGATGTACTAGTTTTGCTACTTGCAGACCAGTAGTTATTAGATGCCAACTCTGTATAGACAACTATGTGATTACAGAGGTGATGATTTTCTGAATAGTAAATCACCTTCCAAGAAGCAGATGCGGGACTCTGGAATCTTCTTCATCAGGTGACCCATGAAGAACTCACTACCAAAATCCTCTGAACGAACAAAGGTCCCGTATTTCAGGAAACCCACCTCATAAGGTGTGAACTCCACCCACTCTGCAAATAAGGCATCAAGATAGACTTATTGCAGCCACCTGAACACATGTAAAAATTACAGCTTAGAGAATCAAAATGCTAGAAAAACGAGGCTTGTATCTTCAGCGTGTTGGTGATAGACAGTTCAAACCACCATGTTTTGAAACATAGGTTCCCCTCAATATACTGCATGTTAGATTGGTGAATGCAAAAGCTAAATACATTTCCTACACTAACACTGAAATCCATTCAGCTTGGGGTTCAGGTCCATTTCTGTACCAGGAAGCAAACATTGGGGCTGAAAGCCCATCAATTGCTAAGGCCCTGCTCAAGATTTGGCAGTTTTAGTTCTTCTGAGTCAGCGATGACACCAGCTATTTCATTCTTAAGACTCCCATAATCACTGCCTCATGAAGCTAAAAAAGCTCTAAGACCCACTCAAACCGTGGCTGAACACATGGGTACTGCAGATTGTGCCTAGAAGCAGATGACTGGGTTCAGTTGCAGGACCTTCTGTTTTGTTTGGGCCAGAAAACGCCATGGAAATAGTCAGAGATCAACAACATGACCAGGGCACAGAGCACTGCTCCTCCTCAGAATCCAGATGTGAAGACAGGGGAAAAGGAAATTACTTAAAATATGTATTAGCTTGGACTTACTGCCAAAGGTTTTGACATTCACCCAGCATTAAAAGAAAAGTCCTTAGATTTATAGAGGAGTATATAATAACCATTACCTTTAAAATCCAGAGTGCTAAAGTCATCCTTGACATTGAGGGACAGGTATATGGGCAGTGGATTCTGCCCCTGATTTACTGCCAGTTGCTGATCAGAGAGTTTTTGAGTACTTTCCTGTTTATAAAGAATAGGAGTCATTGTAAAAGATGAACATGATGCAGGGACTTAATGTGGTGTTTAAGCACGGATGATCAATGAAACCTCTCCTAAACCTCATCAGATTTTGTTCTGTGTACTTTAGTTTTTTGACTGCACAAATGCATTCATGTGTCACCTGTCATCAACCTTTGCCAAAACATTATCATTGATGCTTCCAGGCATTTTGGAATGAGGAATACAGTGAAAATGTAAGAAACTTGTCTGTGCAGTCTCTAGGCTACGACTTGCTTTAGGAAAGAAAAAGATATTTAGCTACCTTGGAGGTGCTGCAGATAAAAGTCAACCAGGGCCTATTCCATACAATACAGCTTTGTTTGCTGGTATGGCTATATATTGCTGTGCCTGAACTTAGCTCTGTCAGAGCCAACTCTCCTCTGTATGTTACTAGAATGCTCATTTGATCTGAAATTAAAGATGGAAAATCAGTTTCATTAACACCTTGACTTTTTACATCCTCAGACATTTCCCCTAGATGCTTATATTTGAGGCTTACCATGTTGTTTTTCTTCTAAAGAGCCAAAGAAAGACCTCTCAGAAGTTTTGAGAGACTTTCCTATAACTGAATCCAGAACTTTAGACATGAAAAGCTAGAAGTCTTCCGGGGTAAGGGGTGGATATATAATACCTGATGATGTAGCATACAATCAATGAAGAGTCCCCATAAATCTGTGAAGGACAGCTTGTGCCCCTCTTGCTTTCTTTCACAAAGCTCCTTTTCATAGTATTTCAAATGATCCAACGAGAAACAGTGCAGCTTGCTCTTGATTACGTGTTTCCTGATATCACCAATTGGTTCTCCAAGATCCTTCTGTGACCAATTTGTATCTTCATATAACTTTGCCATGGTCCTGGTGAAAAGAAACATACTGTGGTTCATCACTGGGTACACGACAATTCATGGGCTTACACCACATATAAGCATTTCATTTCAGGATACACAAGGCTTTCAGCCTCCAATTTTTACCTTGGAAGAGCAGCTCAAAGCTCAGGCAGAATTTAGACTATACAACAATATTTTTGCTGCAGGGTTACATTCAAAGTCATCCTAGCTTGTTTCTTCTCAGAATCAAAAGTGTAATAAAGCAACACCCATAACTTAACACAAGCCTTTACTAGAATTACCCTTTGATTGTCCACATTCAAGCCACAACTTCTGAGGCCAATTCCCTGAGCTGTCTCAGACTTCTTATGAAACGTTCAGCAGGAGTTTAGCAGCAAACGTTGCCCTGGAGAAGAGCGAGAGCTCCTCTCCTTGGGCGTGCAGCAGGCGGGTAACCTCAGACTTGGCACACAGAGGGCCAAGTCTGCTTGGGATTTCAGCTTCCAGAGTTCGGGTTGATTCCAATCATCCCTTCTCAGTGCCACCCAACTTTAGTTCTACCTCATGTATCTTTTTAGGGCAGCCTTCCAGAGGCAAAACATTTCAAAGACCAAGACTGCTGCTAGTCGTGCAAGGCAGTCAACATTGTGTGCATGACGCTCTGTGTTTCTCAGGGCTTTTCTTTTAAATTCTCCTTTTCAGAGCCGCGTAAGAGTTGAGCCACACAAATATTACAAGGGGATTTCTGAAGTGTTACATGCAACTAGATAACCCGAGATACACAAAGGAAGGGAAAACAATATTTCCCTGCTTTCTTTTCCTCATTGCTCTCAAGCGTGTTCAGGGATCAGGTCTGTGTCCTTTCAGAGATGCAGGTCCCCAGGACTCCAGCTGCATTGCTTCTCTTGCACATCTATGGCATCTTCTCTTGACTCATGATTAAGATCTGATTTGTCTGCACTTGCACTCAAAATTTTAATTCTACTCAGGAAGCAATCCCCATTTCTTACATTCCCAAGAAAATGTCAGGTTCAGGCTTATTAGGTCCTATTCAGTCTCTCATTGATAGCCATAAACTGCTTTTCATTCAAAGAGAAACACTGAAAAACCTCTACTCCCCATTCATACTGTAGGAATCTTTTCTGCCATGTAACTCTGGGAAATGAGAAATGGAGCTGTCATACAGAATTTTCATCAAAAAACATACATTTCCTTCTCCATTCTCTGTGTCAGGCACCCAGTTTATGACACAAACAAGTCCTGCCCCCCGGAGGAACTCAAAACAGATAGCACAGCAGATAGCCGCATATCCGAGCCACAGAAAAGCTGCAGGTGGGTTTATCACCTACACTTGATTGCAGGGAGATTCAGGTAAACCATCCTGGCTTGTGTTCTTTTCTTTTAGTTTCTGTGCAGTTACAGAAATACAGTAGTTCTCACAAAATTCTCTTGTAGCTAGAAGGGCTACAGCACTGAGCGGTCCCATGAAAAGGGTGAGCACTAAAAAGAAGCCAAGCATCAGGAGTCCCAGCATCATGTTGAGTTAAATTCAGCAAGGCAATGTGCTTCACCAGGTTATCACTCTGCTAACACAAACAGCAAGCACAAGCCCGACGCTCCTTACCATGTTGTGGCAGATAAACCACTGATGTATGAGACACAGTCCAAAACACCTAACTCCTGGAGACCCAGAAGACTGCCAAACATAGCCGTCATGGACCGCACTCCCCCTGCTGTGGTCATGACTGCCACCACGGGCACCTGCTCAACACACAAAGGCACAGAGTCGTTCATTACCAGATGAAATAGAAAAGTGATGGGCGTGCAGAAAAAGTAACACCAACACCCGGACTCAAGTAGGTTTGGACTCTTTTCACCTTCTTCATGTCAGCGCTTAGGCATGTGTTTAAGTTGTGTAAACTTTGGTGTAACTTGGCATATGCTGAAAACATCTTCCTGATCAGTGATGCTTTGGTAAGTCGGAAGCTGTAAGCATGACTCTTGTATGGCATAATCTATTTTCAGATTTGTAAAGAGTCTTTTCTATGTGTTTTTCATTTTTCCTCATATCTTTCCCTCAAAGCACGTTTTAAAACCCTGAGTAAAACTGAGGTGAGAGGCACAGAGCAAAAGCTGCCTGCATAATTTTTTCTTCATCTAAGTTTACCTGCAACATTTTCTGTTCTCCAGGCAGATGGTGACAAGCTTTATAGATTTATTTTAACATCCTCTTTGTTACCTAGATTACCTCCTCCTTCCCTGACATCAATGTTATAGGCAATTTGGTCTTGCTGTCCTCAAGGATGCATCAGTTCGGTTAGGTATTCTCCCTTTGCCCCACAGGTAGCCCTTAACAAAAACTGAGACAACATATTTATTCAGTTTTAGGAACATACCTTGCTATTACCTTCAATCTTGTCCTCATTGTATTTTACAATCTACTTTGGGGAGGCTTTTTGGGTTTTTAATTCATATAACCCTTTATCCTCATTTATGAATAACAAGTCCTATTTCAGTTCATGAGCACTTTGACTTGGTTGACAAATGCTGTCCTGCACACAGCATCAAGGGATGGGTGTGCTGGGAGCCAAACAGAGCAGCGGAGGAAATCCCATGGAGACATGTTCTCACAGTTCAGAAAAGTGTCTCCCTGAATAGGCTGTTCCCTGATCCAGTTCACAAGATGTTGTCCCACATACCTCATCCTCCTGCAGGTCTTCATCTAGATGAAGAAGATTTTTCAAAGCAGCAGCAACCACCTTCTTCCTTTTACAGATGAAATCCTTCTCCTCTGCACAGAGATCAAACCCCAACCGCAAATCTAAATTCTTGCAACTAGAGCATAAGAACAGAACAAGACACATAACCTGTAAGCCATTTCTTGAACTACTGCTTGAGACATCGTGCAAAACCAGCAACAAAAATAAACTAGTTTAAAGAAAGGCTACCTCCATGCACATGAATGTTCCCCTATGCAAATGAAAGCAGGTATATGGATATCACGGGCCCTGTGGATATTTTAGACCAGAATCATGTCCTGAACTATTTCACACAATCATGAGGAAGTTAAATGAATCAAATTCTCTGATGATGAAAAACAAGGAACATAATTGAATTCAAGCTGTTTCACATTGACCTCTGAAATTTGGACGCCTCTTCACATTCTCTTGCTTCATATGTGTTTCCTGAAGAGCAAAGGGGACCAAAGCAGTAATTTAAACTTAAAATGTTCTAGGGAAAATTACCCTAAGACTTGTGCTGGAAATACTGGAGTCAGAAAAAAACTCTTAAGTGTAACCCTTCATACCTGTATCTGATCATGAACATCATGTGCATCATTAATTCTATAACTTCTATTTTCACAGTGCTACTGTTTCAAGGTTTTTTCATCCAAAAGGTTATTTTGTCCCTTCTGTGACTCATAATTAATATTCAGTAAAAACTCCAATTTATCATCTGACTGCAATTAGTGCTTGCAATGTAGCTAACTAATCAGTAGGGGGTAATGTTGCCCTTCGGAAAATCACTGCAAGCCAGTCAATAAATTAATTACTGTCCACTTGTTCCATTCAAAAACGACCTGCAGAGGACTGGTAAATGCACAACGGTGTTAAAAACACGTCAGAAATGTGTTACATATAGACCTGTATGTATTATAGATACAGGTTACAAGACAGAGGGATTCTTAAGTATCAACATTAGGAAGCATCAACATCAGGAAAAACGTTGTGACTGGTTATACACCATGACTACCTACCACCTATTCTATGCTGAACTCTTACCAATCAATTTAAAAGCATGTATCATTCTATTAACCATTCACCACATTCCAGTCTTCTTTAACGAACACAACTTTTATTCCTGGTTTCAAAATGAGCTAGTTTAAGATGTAGCTTCTTTTCATCTAAAGATGATATTATGAAAGGACAGGAGATGGCTTAAATAATCATTGAAAAGAAATAAAATATTTACCCATCTTTCTCCTTCACAGACACCTCATAAGATTCACCCTGAGAATCAAGAAGGAGAACACCATACATTTTAAACAGAATTGAAAGTTTGCAAAAGCAAGTTTTACAGTATTAGCAATTATTCAGATAGTCTAATGACAAATCAATCTTTGGTCTCTTCTCAGGCCTTCTGCACACAGTCATCACTAGGATCCTGCTTTTAAAATACTTCCAAAGCAATCAGCAATTATGAATATGTTACTTTTCCCTGAATAATAGTTGTACTTTCAAATGTATGCAGAATTGAGCGTACATATAACTCATCTAGTATATTTTTAATAACAGACCAGGTATCACACAGATATAGCTTACACTTGTTGAAATAATTCCAAATGCTGTCAAAGGTTACTCACTCTCACCACTGTCACTTTCTTTGCCAAGTCCAGAGAATGGAGAGGCACAGCCAGGGGACTTCTTACATCCATTTCTCTCCTAGCCGAGTGACGCTGAATGGAAGTGGGAAAAAAATTGTTACAAGGAGAAAATTATTTACCACCCATAGGTACAAATCTACCAGAGAAGGGCTAATTCATCGTCCTTCTCCCAAAAGTTACTTTAGCTGTTATCACCGTCCACAAGCAAAACATACACCACAGAAACAACGCTCCTTTGGCAGCGTCACGTGCAGTCTGGGTTGACTGTGCTTGACATAGTGGAACATGGTGGTTTCACTGTTTCCCCATCTGCAGCGAGGACCTATGGAAACATCCTGGGTTTCTTCATAGGATCCTTTCATTGTGAATGTGAAATCTCTCCCTACGAACAAGCAGCAAACCACAGAGAAATGTTAACTGCATCTAGCCCTGAAATATAACAAATAAAAATACCACAAGTGAAGTTTCAGCCTTAGCACAGTCAACATTAATTTGGGCCACAATGTTTTTCCTCCCCCATAATCAGTGTGAACAAGGGCCAGACTGAATAAGCACCAAAAGGCCAGCGCAGCAGTGCAATTTCTCCCCCACCAAGCAACAGGGAGCACGTGTGAGACCAGTAGGTGCCACTGGCAGTGTTCACACCCCCTGAGTTTCCACCATAGTGTTTCCACTCCTGATAATTGTGCGTCTCCCTCTTTTACTGCCTTTTCTCATCACAGGTATTTCAGTTCCATCACACTGCAGTGATGTTTCTGGGTCTCCCAGCCACCTCCACAGTTTCCCTCGCTGTCACACCACTTCCAGAGGATTCTCACTATTAGCCAGTAGGTAATTCAGGAAACACCCCAAGCAGCCCCAATACAAACAGAGATGAAAACAGATTAAATATTTATCTAGATTCAGCAGCATCTGCCATAGCACAAAAAGCAGTGACAAACAAATCAATAACCTCACTTGTGTAAGGGCTCCGCATTTTTGCTTCGTTCACATGTACTTCCAAACAGGAAAGTTCACGAGACTGGAAGAGATAAGCAATAAAATCACGGGCCACAGAAACAGCCCAGATCCTCAATGAGGATCAAGGGGTCTTGTGGAGACACCAGGCTTAGACATGATGCCCTGTGAACATGAAGAAATTACAGAGGCTGATTCTCTTATATAAGTCATGCGAGCAATAATGTGGTCAAAGGAGCCAAGATAGCAGGGGATCTGTCCCATTACGTTTAGATACCACTCAATCCCCAACAGTTAACAGAAGAAATTCTTCTTCCCATCTAGGCCACTCTTTAACTTTACAGAATCACAGAATCACAGAATCATAGGGTTGGAAGGGACCTTAATAGATCATCCAGTCCAACCCCCTGCCAGAGCAGGGCCACCTTAGAGCAGGTTGCACAGGAACGCATCCAGGCGGGTTTTGAATGTCTCCAGAGACGGAGACTCCACCACCTCCCTGGGCAGCCTGTGCCAGGGCTCTGCCACTCTCAAGGTAAAGAAGTTCCTCCTCATGTTTAGGTGGAACTTCCTATACTCAAGTTTGTGCCCGTTACCTCTTGTCCTTTAGTCTACAGAAAAGTGAGCTGAAGGATACCTACAACTCTGCAGAACAACTGGACAGATGGGCCTGTACTTTAACATTTTTGGTATGAAGCTGAAAGTCCCCAAGAGAGTGGTGCATAGGAGGAAGTAGCAGCATGGGAGCATCACACAGTACTTTGGACATGGTGTGAAAAGAGCCTTTGGCTTCAAGGTAGACATTCAGTAATAAACTCTACAGTGACATTGGATTTGCTCCCTTCCCAAGTTTTCTTGTTTATCACCATTTCATCAGTGAGCAGCTCACTGACATTGTGGAAGAGCACTGGTCCAAGGCTCTCCCAATAAAGAATGCACTACAAGCATGACCAAATTCAAAACTTTACAACCACACCTGTGTCTTATCTGAAAAAGAGTAAAGGCTATGCCTAAATGTATAGTTCTTCCAACTACATCCTTCAGTTTCGCCCTACCATAAGAACATAAGCATGAAAAAATAAAACAATTACCACTAGTACGCCATTAGTAACGATGTTCTCAGATACACCTGGACTGAAAAGCAAAAAGGAAAAGGTTTATTTAAGCATGGGTATATGAGTAATAATCTTTCAAATGCAAATAGTTCTCTGAGCTCAGTTTTTCTAGTTGCCAAGTGCCATCAGCACTTCTACCTTTCACCTCCCTCTCGTGCTCAATGCCAGGTTGGAGGTGCATAGCTGGAGGTGCATCAGAGGTCGCATAGCTCCTAGGGACACTCCCTTTTTCCTGCCTCCCCTGATCAGCATCATCTCTCCTTAGGTTGAATTACAAAATAAATACCCACCCTCAGCTACAAATAGTAAGTGAGACTGTCACTCAAGGAGGGATTTCACCAGATTCAGGAGAGAAAAGCAAGCACGGGAAAGATGCTGAGATGGGATATCTGAGCACACGTACAGGTAGCGACTTCCCCAGTGCTGCACTACCACTCTCTTTAAAATGTAAAGTTTTCTGATGTCAAATTCTGTAATGTTTGGGTTTCACTCACATGTTTTCCAGTAGAAATTCCACTTCTAGTTCTTCCTGATTCTGAAAATAAGATTTATTTTTCATTTAAGGACAATGAACGAATAAACTTTTTACTGTCATAGAGCTCTGATAATTTTGTATAACCCTCCTTGCAATATTTTGCTATTCCCACAGTCTCTGCATCATCATGTAAATGGATAGAGCCTTCTTTGGCTACCCTTTCATTTCACGTCTCTCCACTGCTCTACTGTTTACAAACCAACTGTCCCCCCAAGGGGAAGAGGAGAGTAAGTATCATGGAATAGGGAATGAAGGTCCCAGTATTCGCTTATTAGGAGGATAAGACATGGGTCAACGAATGCCAAGGAAGGGAGGTGTAACAGGTGAATGATGTAGGAGAACATATTTGAGAATAAATGGACCTAGATGCTGAGTATGTCTGGGTTAAAACAAAAGAATTGGCAGAGTATAGTGACTAGACATATTAAAAAAAGTGGGAGAAGAAAACAACTTGGAAAATGAAAATTGCCAGGGTGAAGGGGAGAAGAGAAAAGAGGGAAGAGTGAATCTGTGAAGGGCAATTAGGGACAGAATTAAAAAAGGCCAAATCAAGATGAAAAAGGGGGAATAGTGTCAGAGCAGGGAACACCAACAAAGGCAGTATCTGTAACAACATAAGAGGGACTGAATAACTGTGTTACTTTACTAAAGCCATTTGCTGGATCGGTCTGTATGGGACACAGACAGTCCAGGAAATACCGCACAAAAACACAAATCAGAGAGATCTTCTATGTCACCCACAGGGAGGAAAATACTAATTAGTGGAAGATACAAATCTTTTTCTGACAAGCGAGGGTAAAATTTTTCATTCATATTCAGAAGAACTAACCTTTACTGCCAAATATCCCTTCTATCTGGCTGCACAACATGCTTTAACTTTGCGAAGAGACTGTGAAAACTGCGTTAAGTCTGATAATGTAGCTGCCCAGGTAAAATCACCACTTCAGTAAAGGTGAAAAGTGAGTATTTTTGTATTTACTAGTTCATGTCAGTAAACGAGACATCTCAGGTGGCTTCTCTAAGAGCTCCATCTGTGGCATGTAACCCAGCAGCAGGTGAATCTGGCCACTTATTTCTGCCAAAGCCTCCACTTCATGAAAATTAAGGTGGTTGCAACAGTTTGTAACAGAAGGCTGAGGGATGGATTCTAGAAAGCAATCACCTTACAGAGATGCAAGACAGACTTGATCAAGCATCAGATTGTGACCAGTCTATATTATCCAAACTAACTGACGGTCTGTTCCAACTTTGTCCAAAGAACAGCAGAAACAATGTTCAGGAGACCCTGGCTCATAGCAGCTGCCTAATTGTGCCTGCCTTATGTTCCCATCCTTCTTATGTTGTTGTACACGCACTCACACAAATTCTATTTCTATCAAGTCCCATTCACATTTTTGTGGGTGAAAAACCTGGAGCAAAGCAATGGAAAGACCTGTTAGACCACACAGTGAGCAAGAGACACAGCAGGAAGCAACCCTGATGCTCTGACATTACCCATCCAGCCTCCTCAGCCCTCCCTTTGAGATACCTTGGTAGATGAAAGAAACCATTAAGGGCACAGGTGGCAGTACTTCCTATTATTAAGGTTGCCCAGCATGTCCCATTACTAAGTCACTATTTTAAGAAAATTAACCCTAAGTGTTCTAAAAATCCGTGTACAGACCACAATCTGTGATGCCTCATGGGCACCTGAGTAGGAGTTGGGATCCGAATAAGGAAAGCTTGGACCAAGACGTTCCTGAGACACAGCTCACCTTGTCTTATCTCCCCACCTTCCACCTTGCTAAGCCAATGGGTTAAGCCAACTCGGCACATGCCTCAGAGCAAACTCACAGCTTGAATCACAGCTCCAATGATCTCAATCACATGAGGCTTTTCCTACAGAAGGCCACAGTCAGCTAGAACAGGTATATTGAAATCCTAAGTAAGGATTTGCTTTCTAGAAGAGTAGTAAATAAACACTCTCTAAAGCTATAGTAACGTTAAAAAAAAAAAAAGGCAGTATCTGTTTTCCAGGCAACCTGTCAAACACAGTGATTTAGAAATAAACAGAGCACACTCAATTCCTAGAAACTGTAAACTCAAGCCCTGCTCAGAAGTGTGGAAAAGCCCTGAGGTCTCGTTACTACACAGCCTCCAAAGCAGAGAAGGTGTTACATTTTGTATAAAGTAATCTGAGTGCATATTTTTCTCTCTTAAAAGATGGGCACGATTTCTCCACCTGTCCTCTCAGCAACTTTGCCCACCAAATGTTTCATAGCAAAATCTTTATTCCCTCTTTAAAAGAGCTAAATACAATATCCTTAGAGACATATACAGTAAATAGAACTCCTAGGTCACACGCTGACCTAGAAGAAAATAATGAAATACTGAGGAGATTCTCATTCATCGACCCCTACCCACTCTGTGCTGGCTCAGCCCTCCTAAAAAAAATTTTTAACCCTGTAACAAAAGATCTTGCTGAGAATTTAAAAAAAAAAAAACCTAAAAACTACAAACTTGTTGTTTATCAGAAGGAGGGAAAAAAATCTGAGAGATGATCATGAGACTATATAATCATTTACCAAGCATATTGCCTGAAAGCACTGGGCAAAACCCCTGGTGAAGGTGACAGGACGTACACCTTGTGAACTACTGGCCAAAGGGTCAGGGCAGCTGCGCGGAAAGGGGATCAGGTTTCTCCCATCCCTGCTCTGTCAGCCTTCTACAACAGAGAGGAGATCTCTAACCATCAGCTTCTTCATTTTCAACTCCTGCTCTATCTGTTTTTTTCAAAAGACATTTTTGAAATCTCAAAAATAATCAGAATAGGAAAGCCATTTTGCATCTAATTGCAATCACAACCGAGGGGTGACTGTTTCTGACCCCTCATAAACCTCGAGAATTTAGCTTTGTGCTTTAATAAGGTCCTTTTAACAAAGTTTTTGTGTGTGAGAACAACTCTCATGTTCAATAAAGTAAGTAACTTGTGACAAAATTCTGATCAAGAATATTATTTTATCTGTGCTCTTAATTTCACTTGTCTTTTCATTTCTCACCTCTGGATTCAACTCAAAATTCAGGTGAACTCTTTCTCCAGGTTGGATTTTAGCCACATCAAAGCGAACAGTCAGAAGCTGGTCATCTGGTGTGAAGGTATCCTCATCGCAGACTGTCAGCTCCAGGATGTTCTGATAAGAGAGGCACAGGAGGATGTTAATGCCACATTCTGGGACTGCTGAGCCCATAAGAAAGGTCTATCAAGAGTCAGCACGTAGCTCTCATGTTGTTCAATGTGGACAGACTCCTGCGACAGCATGGAGCTCAGTTCAGATTGCAAAGTCATGGATTAACCCTAGAGGAGGTAAATCATCAGACTCGGCAATGAAAAAGAGCTCAAAAGAAAGGTAGCATGAGGGACATGCATGATGGTAGTATGCACTGGACAAAGAAGAGATTACCCGATCATTTGTGGACTCAAAATTACTATCTTGAGAAATTTTGGCACATCAGCAGAAAGTAATAATAGAGGGCAAACTCTTAGCCCTTTACAAATGGAAGGTAAAGCACATTTACAAACTCTTTTAACAAGATTTAGTTGTAGTGATTCCCCTCGCAATTCCTCAGGGCTCAGATTACCCATAGGAGCATGAGAAGATGCAGCACTAGTAAGCCACAGGAATTTGACCCTTCGTCTAGACCTTTTCTCACTCACACTCCGACTGCTAATCTATTTCTGCTAACTATACAAACACCTTAACTGTTTTCACAACTGCTCTGGGACAGAAAGAAGCATTCTACTTTATTCCAGATGATCAATAACCCTCTGAGCTTACACTCATTACGCTCTTCAAAGAATGGGACAGACTTTTATTACAGGTTTCTATTTTATTATAATTTTATTTTAGGTTTCTGTTATAAGTCTGTAAGTCAAACGTATGGTTTGCTTTCTTATAGCCTACTAGGCATTTGAAAATATGCCTGTTTAATGATGGAATGGTTAATATTAAGAGATAATCTAAAATTTTTAACAAACAGCATTAAATTATGGTACCTCTTATAATGTACAAATGTCATCATTGTTACTGTATAAATCAGGTATTACAAGTTCATGGCAACATACAGCAAAAATGCCTTCACAGTTGCATATAAGAAAACATAACTAATCCTCCAAAGAGTCTGTAAAACCTCCCACCCAATTCATGGGGTTCTAGTGCTTATAAGATGACAGAGACCAGTCAGGGCACCAGAGAATCCATACCAAGACTTGCATATCGACTTGCTGGTAGGAAACAGCATCTCTTGTGCTGTCTCTGTTGCTTTCTGTATCTGTTACCATCCTACTCCTCAGCATAACTGAGTTCAAGCCTCTATGTGAGCCTCAAGGCTCTCATAAAGAGCTTGCATCCAGCTGGTGAAGATGTCCCCTTTAGAAAGCGTCTGCTCACTGTCACAGATCCCACAGATCACTGCAGATCCTACCTTTACTTCACTTTGTATCATGAAGTGGAAAGTTTCATTCCAGACAGGATTTCTGCAGTTGCGTATGGTTCTTGTCCGGGCTTCCCGACATGAAGCTGTTGGCAGCCACAGCTTGACGTAGCAATCAGTTTGGCTCACTGTGTTAACAAAAAGATGCATAATTACTACAGTGGTACTTTTCTATTATGTCTTTTTGCTCAGTCAGGGGAGAAAAGATTAACCTCTGAGAAGTCCTAAGTATTTCATTATACCCAAAGGAGTGTGTTCAGAGTTATTTAACTTTTCTATCTACATTTATGTCAATTCCAAACAAAAGGCAGTTTTAAACCACTAATTCTATTTGATAACAAAAGCCAAAATATTCAATTTCAACAGTACTGAAGTATTACGGTTCTTCTGATTTTTTTACTTCTATTTTCAAATATTTTCCAGGGTCCAAGCAAATTCATATATGACTTCACTTCCTGAAACTTGATTTTTTTTAAAAGATGAAGAATTTAGTTTTGGGGTTCTTTGACCTGGTTCTAATTGTAACGCATAAGTCATTCAGAGTGATATAGCAATGAAGACACAAACACAGAAGCACCCAACACAACTACTGACTTGTGCTGTATCTTCCACAAAGATGCCCCTTTCCGAAGGGAAATAGACAACCAGTACATAAAGGGGAACTGAAGAGGAAGGGGAAAGGGAAATGTCATGGAGCAGCAAGTGAAGGGAAGGATAACTTCTTTCCTGATGTAGAATTTCTATTCTATTTCATTTCTATTGTTAACTTTTTTCTAAATTATTTTAACTGAGTCTAAACAAAAATGAGAACAGATACAACTTCTTCAGCCAAAAAACCTGAGACATGACTGTAATCCAAGCAGCAGGTGTACGAGAGCATTAAATTCAGGCAGCAGTGATTTTCCTGCTAACCTATAAACATGCCATTGGTGATACTTACACAGATCTGCTTTGCGGAGATTTCTCATGCTTATAATTTTTACAGTAAGCCAGCATAACCAAGGCACTTCTGGCTGCAGAACAATGAGAAAAATACCTTCATTATTAGCAAGTAACACAGAAATAAGTAACACAGCCTATACTATAGCATAGCAAAGGCCAGTCTCTCATTAATGCAGTGAATATACATTCACTTTAATTATTTGAGGCAATTTCTGAGAAGAAATTCTTTCTTGTGATTTGATACCCTGTAATGACAGATTCCAGCTATGTCTACTAACCAGTTGTGTTTAAGATTAAGTTTTCTAAAGATTTAGGTTTCGGAGGTTAAGTTTTAGTGCAGGGAGTAGAAAGAAATATCACAAGATAGTTTTCACAAATAAGTCACTACGTAATTGCCCCTGTAAAATCCAGATACGGTTAAACTACAGGGTTTGCTCCTCAAATTTCAGGCTAAGTGCAACAGATTACAGCACAGCACTTCCCGGCATGTTGGCTGGGGGACCACAGGATGCCCTCCTTCCTCTGGCAGGGACAGCTGCCCATCTGCCACATAATATTACTGCAGGAAAGGACAGACATCCTCCCATTTTATAATGTCCCAGTCAGGGTATCACTGCTACTGCCCAATCTGGCTCTGGGATAGGTAACGCCATAACAGCCTTCACCATAAAAAAATACCTGACCATTAAAAGGAAATGAATGACTAAAAAAGGGAGAGAATGGTTCTAGAAGTGAATATCCCAGTATGGAACTCCAGATCTCTTCAGTTACACAGCAGGAGGAAAGCTGAAATCAGAAATTTAGGGTAAGCATTCTTCCATTCCACACATAGGTCCAGCTCCCTATAAGGCAACTCAAGCATTTCAGCACAAATTTGACATAAGGCAGAAGAAGCTGGGGTTTTTGTTTGTGTTGGTTTTTGTTTTGCTTTTTTTTTTTTGCCTCTGTACAACACTGAGTAAAGATAACCTGCCATCCATAGGTAAGGTCTGCATTAATCAGAATGAAACCACATTACCACAAAATGCAGGACTGATATGTGCACATAAGCTGGGAGCTAGAGGAAAAACAAGAACTGAAGAAAGCATGAATCACAAAATCTCTAAATAATGTAAGAAAATGGAAAGTTGCAAACACAAACCAAATTGCAGATTTGAAAGGATGAGGGTAAAATTGCCAGCGCGTTACATTATGCAATTAAACAAAATGAAACAGGAATAAAAGTTATAATTGCATATGAATGCACATACACACACACACCAAAAAAAAACCAACCCCAAACAAAAACACATCAACAACAAAAGCACAAATAGGTGATCCAGAACACCCTGGCTTATTCAGGACTTTTGCATAATAAATTATTTTTAAAATATGTTCACGTGAAAAAACACTAGGTTGACCTGATTGATTTACCAAGGAGAAGCAGTGAGGTGTAACACTATGTTGACATCCCATAGTGCAGAGCTCTACAGGGGAATAGCTTGAAGACTCCACAACCCTATCTGGCTTTTGTTTTCTCCCTCCCCTCCCCACCACAGCTACACTAAAGCCCTGTCCTTGGTTACAGGAAAAACAAGACAATCTTGAACATCAGCTGTAAAATACTACATGCAAAAGCAGTAGCTCCATTAATTAAATTGAAAGGAGCAATCAAATCTTCAAAGCATCATGATTTCTGAGAAACTGGAGAAACTTAGACCTCCTGGTGTACATTTTCTTTTGATACACCACTGTCCTGACAGGAGCAGGTTAACCATCTAAAAAGCAGTAAGTCACCAGGTTAGATGGTTATTTACAGCTCACTGGAAAAATTCTCAACCCAATAGTTTTCTCCCAGAACCTGCCACTTGAACAAAACCAGCAGGTCTGGAAGAAACCCATCAACCTCAGCAGATTTTTTGGCAGCAATGTTTCTGGAGATAGAGAGAATGCTAGGAGTAGATGATCCAAACTGCTGAAAGCTCAATTTTTCATCCCAAATACAGAGAATTAATTTTTCATCCTCAGTGTTAGTACCATCTGTATCTAGGAATTTGAAGAAACTTATCCATGAGATGATTGAAATACTAAGAAAATATGCGGACACAAACCCAATTGCTATTCTACAGTGCTAGCAGGTAGTGAGTTTACTGCTCTCCCAAATCTAGCAAAGAGTTAGCCTCATACTTCTGCACTGAATACAGATAGGGACCAGATTCAGGAACCTCAGGGGGGAAAAAACCCCACATCCTACATTTTTAAAAAAATCTTTTAGTTATCATTTAATATAATTTCAAACAGCCATTACTCAGAAAAGGGAATAATTTGTTACATATCCAGTATGTACCACACTCAGTACCTTCCAACACCTTTTACCAGTTCAGTTTCATAAAAATCAGCATTCAGAATTAATTTCAGTGGGAAGCGCTGAATAATCCATTTTATCTGCTGCTCTACCTCCATAAAGCAAAGGAAAAATCTGAAGACTGAGCCTTGGCTGTTACGGAGATACAACTACCATCATATAGTGATGTTACATTAAAATCCAGCTCTTCTGGTTCCTTGCCCAGCATCTGAACCACAAATGTATCACCTTCCTCACCTTCCCAACCCCGAAGACATAGTGAATGTTTTCCACTCTGGAGAGCATGCTCACAGAAGAAACAAATGTTCCCTTAAAGTAACCACTAAAAAATATCACCTCTCATAACAACAGGTAAGCCTGGGGAGAGATAGGAAGGGCTGATGGAAGACTGCAGGCAGCACAGCCACTGTTGGTGCCCCACACCCCTCTCCTTGCAACCCAGAAGCTGCCCTCTGTACAGTACCTCGGCTTCAGCGCTGTGCAGTCTTTCATGATTCTTCCTCCCAGTTCCAATCTTCCTGTGCGGGTTTGCTCGGATGAACCGACCCTGGGGACAAGGAGAGAGGCCAGTGATGAAACCCAGCAGCCAACAATTCCTCCTTTGCAGTTTCTACTCAGGTTCACCATGGCAATAGCAGAGAGCCCTACCATTTCTCCTCCTGATAATCAGATACATCTCCATCTCACCAAGACTAACTATCTGCTGCTTTTGCTAATGAATCTGCCCACTGTAGACCTGTTTGACATTTAAGGATCAAAACTCCTCAAGCATTTGCTTTTAATCAGTCTCAACCAAGAGGATCAAGAGATCCTCCTGCCCCACTGCTGCTTTTCTCTTACCAAAGATGAATAGGCTGATGATCCCATAAGTATCTCTGTTTCATAAAGGATAATGCTATAATGGTCCAGTCCGTACGTCTCACAGCTGGCAAGTGCTCCTGGGCTACGCTATTTTCCAACCAACTGAGGCAGGGAAGAAGAGCTGTATAGATTGACTCATAGCTCCACCTCCCACTGATTTCAAAAGCACAAATTATGTAGTTATTCTGTGCCACATGAAGATGATTTTTTTTTTTTAACACCACAGTGATTTAGGGGAAAGGAAGAGGTGGGTCCAACATTTTATCATAGACTAATTCCAAAATAAAATAGTTGTCCATCACTGTAAGGTTTGAATAACCACAGACAGAGGGATATCCATAGGGCAGTTGCAACTCTTACAAACGAGAGAAGACCTAACAGAACATTGCAACTACTGATATCTACTGCTACATTCTCTAGTCTTAAAATCCATACCTGCCCTTTGGCAGCACCAAGTGGAGCGACCTGAACATCCAAACAGCAGCATTCCAGCTCCCACTGGCTCCTCCAGCCAGATGCGCGACTTCAAGGGGTTTCGCCAAGTTCACTAGAAATTACAGTCATCACACGGAGGCTGGCTCCCATGGGCAGTGGCAAATAGTTAAAGAAATAAGCCTGTAGCTTTTCTTCTCTCTCATTTCTGTTACAAAAGGGATCTTGTGGGGTAAACACAGCCAGCGGGAACTTTTGTTACTGAAACATTTTTTAATGAAAGCACTATTTTCAATTAAGTTATGTCAGAAACCGTATGAGCTTTAACACAAAAAACTACATATAATTTTTTTTCCAAAAAAATATTTAAACATTCATGTTAAAAATGTCAATTCTGATTTTTTTTTTTCATTTTGGAATAATTTCACATTATTTTTCTGTAATAGCACTCAATACATAATAACAAAATACCTAGTACCATTATTAAAATATGACACAAGTCAGCTATTGCATTAAGCATTTTTAAAATTGCTGAAACCAGCTGTTATTCACTAGTGAGAAATTACAGTTGAAATAAGTTTTTTTTTAAAAAACTGTTTATTTTATTTTATAGAATTCCCAAGTTTCTAAGTGAGACAGAAAATCCCTTTTTGAAGCAGCAGGACTTCTTATGAAAAAAAATAAATCTGACTTTCAACCATTTGTAATGAAAGTATCTGACTATTCAAACTGTCCTATAGGGGAGAGCTGTCTTAGATGAAGTTTCAAATTATCATTGTAATTAGTCTGGTCTTTCATAGACTCCGGCACTGAATATGTAAAGTTTTCTGCTTTAGGTTGTACTATCATTTATGCAAAGAAGTGTGATGAGTTCGCAGCTACAGGGCTTCTTTGTTGCATTGGGTTTTTTTTATTTTGTGTCACAGTCTTATTACAAGAGAGATCTATTTCATTTGATAATGCTTTTAAAGTAACACTCCCTGCTTTGAAACATGAGGTACAGCTCACGCTGTTACAAGAGGTTGAACACGGGAGGCATTGCATCACTTACCTCAAGCTCTGAAGTCATTTTATGTCTCAGTGTGAGGACGGTGGATTCTCTCCAGCTCTTCAAGAACAAAAGTTATCCACCCAGTTCGATAATGTGCCACAGTCCCCACTCAACTCCCACCCTTTCCACATCTGGGTCTTCTGTGGATTTCATAAATTAAAGCAAGCAGCGTTAACTGCTCAAGTAGCCTTGTCACTCTGCTATACGTGCTTGATCTGTACATCACCAGAGAGCAGAAATGCAGTTAAACAGCTCTCCTGTGCAAAAGCAGACGTAGCCCAGCCACAGTAGGAAGTTACGTGGTAACCTGATAGCCTGCATCATGAACAGTGGCACAGGCGAGTCAGAAGTCAGGAAACCACAGGCCAGAAGACACAACAGTGTTTCACCAGTACCATTATAACGACAGAAGCCTTCAGCAGTGCGATATGAGGTCTGGAGTCACACAGACACTTGAAAGGAACCACACAACTTGCAGCACGGGAGCCTGAGATGGCAGAGGAGGAGACGGCTTACATCAGCACCAGCACAGGCTCTGCAGCCTTTTGAGAGGCAGCTGCAAGAGCTGGAGACTCCCAGCTGCCACCCAGATCCCAGATCAGTTTTGACAGAGACTCAAAATCACTTTCCTCTCACAGAAATTTGAGACTGATAATCAATGATATCAGTCACACAAATTCTTTCAGGGTTTCTACAGCTATTTAACATCTAAGGCGAAGTTGAGAAAGCCCTGAAAGCCTGGCTCACAGCTTTGCGAGACTGCTAACTTCTGACAGAAAAGCGCTGTAATAAAAAGACAGAGAGACCTCTTGATCTGAGCTCTGATACACCAGTGCAGCCACAGGGTCCAACTTTATTTCTAAAGATACTAATTACTTTATTCTTCATAACCCCCGAAACAAAAGCTGTTGAGCATCATCTCTAAATATCAGACTTAATTTACATGACCCAAATGAAACATCCCAAAACTGACTCACTCGTAATCCCTTTTTGACCTGGATTCTGACAAAATCTGAAGTGACGATGATTGAAATCCGTAAGGAATTAAATCTTCATGCAATTTTTCAGAGCGCCTGTTTAAAGCATTTTGGAAGAGATGAAGAACAAGAAACATTAAGCTGCATTTCCCGCTTTGGAACATCTTTCTTGTGGGACAACAAAAAATAAACTGCTTGACTTAATATTGTCTGTTGCATGTAAGTTGCACAGTTGTGTTCATATCCTGTTAGAATTAAAGTTTTGTTCTAATACATGATTCAGTATGACCAGAAAAAAGTATTCATACTCAACATTACCAATTTAGGCCTTATTTACAAAATAGTCATGCCAGTTTTCTCAGGTTATTTCATAAGTACCTCAACACAGTCTGAGGTGAGTTGACACAAGTGACAATGACAACAAATGCACAAGCTGCTTTGTGTATTGCTGAGGAGACAGCTACATTCAAGGACTGAATTACTCAAGAGGACCTTCCTCTCAGACAGAACTACTAGAGTCACCCCGTTCACTACTTAGGGAATGCTATGTCATGGCACCTAGGATCCATCTGCATCTTCATCCCAGACCAGAAGATATCACCTATTTAACACTAATTATGGGAGACAGGGTGGTCCCCACTAGAGACTCTAAAGTGGGATCTACATCACCAGCCCAGCATGCATTCATGTATGATGGCTAACAGCCTTCGTGCAATGGAATTTATCATGCTCCTAATGCAAAAGAAGAGGAAGAGACCTCAAGACATCTTCAACACTTGTTTTTTATTAACCCTCATTTTAAGTACTTTTTTGATTACAGCTGTGGGATTTTTCTACAAAGACATGACAGGACAGAGGTAACTATTGAGTATGAGTTTTTAATTGCAGCTGAGTCACCATCACTAGTTAATAAAAAGAAACAAGCTAAGATGTTCTCTGGCAGAGCCTAAGGGCTGAACTGCTCCTTTGGGAGTGCCCAACTCTCTCCAGTGACTAGGATTATCATCCTACACCACTCTGACACTTTAGTTATTTACCTGCAGCTAGAAACTTGCTTCCCTCCCCCATTTTTCTTTTGGAAAGCATTTGTACACAGTACGGCAAAGGAGAGCAGACAGTAGGTGTGTGGCAGCAGCATCTATAAAATATTTTTTAAAAGCCCACTAACAATAATCTAACTTTTCGTATACTTTATCTGGACAATGATTTATGCATGACTGGCAGTATGCCCAGGTGGCCAAGAAGGCCAACGACATCCTGGCTTGTCTCAGAAGTGTGCATCAGTGTAGTGTGGCCAGCAGGAGTAGGGAAGTTATGTGTATCTGAAGTGTACCTGAAGACCCTGTACTGGTGGGGCCGCACCCCAAATACTGTGTTCCATACTTTAACTCCTCACTACAAGAAAGACATTGAGGTGCTGGAGCACATCTGAAGATTAACATAGCTGGTGAAGAATCTAGAGCATAAGTCTTATGAGAAGCAGCTGAGGCAACCGGGGTTATTTAGCCTGGGGAAAAGGAGGCTGAGGGGAGATGCTATCGCTCTCTACAACTGCCTGAACAGTTTGTAGCAAGGTGCTATAGATAAATCCCAAAGAAAATAAAGCATAAGGCAAAACTTAGCCTGTGGTCTATGGATTTATTGCTCTTATCTGATTTAGAAATAAATGAAGTAAAGGGATACCTCAACATAACTATAATAGACTGTGGTGGGTTGACTCTAGCCAGCAGTTAAGCATTCACATAACTGCTCAGTCACTTTCCCCCCTAGAGGTAGTACAGGTGAGAGAATAAAAAGAGCAAAATCCAGAAAATTCTTGGCTTGAAAAAAAAACAGTTTAGTAAGTGAAGGAAAGAGGAAAAGAAACAACTGATCCAAAGGCTATCACTCACCATCTCCCACAAGCAGAGTGATGCCTAGCCAGTCTCAGAGCAACAGCTACTTTGGAACACTCCATTCTCAAGCAAAGACAGACCTTGAGACCGGAGAGTGTCTTAACCTGACACACTTGGAGAGTCAGGTTATCCATTTGACTTGAGAACACATGCTCTAGCAGTGCTGGTTTCTCCAGGTGACAACAGTAATCCAGATAAGATCTACAGAAGTTATCTAACGAAAAGACAATTGCTCTGAAATAATAGGCACCAATAATGTTTTGGCTTGATATCCAACCTTAGATATCCAATATAAAATAGAGAAAAATATAGTTTTAAATTGGAGAATTTTTTTATTCACATCTGGAGTGAAATGCTATATCACATCCCCCAAATCCTTCTGTTTTAGGGTCAGAATGAAGAAAATAAATCACTTGGGAAGATTTAAGTCTTCCAGTACTAATTTCAGTTATTGCTACATTTCTTCCATTCAGAGGCCATGCAAAGTGTCTGGAGAATATCATCTGTTATTCTGGATATTGTAGTTACTTTTAAGAAGGATTTTGTCAAAATCATCCTTACAGTGCATCGTGTTCATCTAGTTATAGGAAGAGCAGCAGCCAGTGAGAGGTACCACTCCTGCCCACACCTGCAGAACTGTGCTCCACTCCTACAAAAGGGAAAAGAAAACAGAGCTATTAGCAAAGTTTCAGACTTCAAAGTGGTCACATAGCTGGCATCAGTCTTGCCAGCACCACTGTTTGTTACTGATACAGACAGTGCTTCATAAAATGGCTGCTTAGTGGAAAGATATTTTTAAAAAAATAAGCTCAAAAGCTGTGCTCAAGGAGTCATCAAAAGGACAAGATGACGCTCATGCTTCTCTCCTCCTTCAGGAGTAGTGAGTGATGGGTCTTGATGAAATACACAGCATCAGCCAGGCAGAGGGTGTTTTCTGGGGGTGTCAGTTGATCAGGGAGCAAGTCCCGCCACCAGTCAGGAAAGGACACAGTCACTAGCTCAGAGAGCTGGTCTGTACCTACCTTCACTGGGCAAGGGAACCAAGATATTTCAGCCCTCCAGATATGAGGCGCCATGGATGGCTGTCTCCATCACTGTTTCTTTACCCTATCCTAGAATAATTCCTTAGGGTAAGAGAGGCTTTGATTTTTTTAGAGCAATTTAAGTTTTACCACAATAGAATAGGTGTCACAAAAGGAGGAATAAAGGAAAAAAATCAGATATTCAGATAAACTCAGTTGGTCCTGCAATTCTCCCTTGAAAAAAAAAAAATCACCATGGACAATTTCCAAAATGCCACAGAGTTTTTTCCCGTGATTCCATTAAGCAGTAATTAGTGTTCGGTGTGGTCATAAATTCTTTTGGTGTCATAACAGATAATGACATTTTGCCCTTTCTATGTAGTTTATAGAGTAGTACATTAGACTAATGAGCTGATCCAATTTCAAAAGTGCCTGCTTTCTTCATTTGTTAAATGATTATTACACTTCAGACCCAGATCAACCAGATTTTTTTTAATGAAGTCACAGTGTGACATCTCATTAATTTTTTGGTTATTTTAAAGAATTCTTGGGAGATGCAAACCTCCACTCTGATCCCCAAATACTTCAGCTTTACAGAACTGAAGAATACTACAAACAGTTCTTGTCATAGGAGCAGCATCTGGATTAGATGCTCTGAACAAGCAGAAGTGTCAGACCTCCAAACAGAAAGCAGCATCTCTGGGATGGTGTGGAGAGTGAAGATTAGGTGTAGACACACACCACTGCTCCACTCCCCTGGGAAGAGTGCCACCTAAGGGCTGATCGTAGGAAGAGAAAGAGCACACAGTAACAATAACCATTTATATGGGCCTCAGAAATCCCACGGAATTACTTACATCATAAATGAAGTAATTTCATGATCATTGGGCTGAAAAAAAATAAAAATCAGTGGATTCCCCAGTATTTCAGAACACTGCAATGACATACTATAGTGTTCTCATTGCGGTGGGCCCTCATCAGCAAGGGGGGATCTCAATCCTCTATCCAGCTATCTATTTCCACAGGACTTCTAAGGATTTGTCTTTGATAAATAAGTCAAATTCAGTTGGGATCAGCCACAGGTTAAAAAATATTAGATCAGAACACACATGCATGGGGAACATCTCATAAGTCTTAATGCCTTAAAAAAAGGCCAGGAAAAAAAGAGTGAAAAAAACCTACATTGCAAATTCTTGGGAAATTCTTTCAAATTAATCCTATCTGTATTCCTAATGGAAACAGGATCCACATTATAAGGCTTCTTGGAATACTGGCACAACACAGCTTGGGAATTTCACATTGACCTCTGAGCCAGGGTAAGAGGATAAAGCAAGGGGCAAAAATCCGATATTAAGGTTAAAGGCGGAGAGAAAGCATACAGCTGGCTGGTAACTGCATTAAAGCATATGTAATTTTGTGCCACCCAAAACAGAGGTGGATCCAGAAATACTTTTGTCTTCCTGTGCTGCCTGTGTGTATTTCCAGAAACAAAGCAATGTAGGGAAGATAAAAGTAGATAGTTATTATTATTTCTATTGACAGCCCAATAATGATTTCCCCTAGCATTTCCATATCCTTCCAGCATCATGAGAAATACCTTAAAAACCAGAGGATTTGCCAAAGTATGCACCTTTTAAAGGGTAATCTAACTTCCCAGTGTTTCTGCTAAATCGGCGTACTGAACTCAAGTGGATACAAAAATAAAAATACCAGAGCAGTCCTCCTGCCATTGAAAACACATACCCTTTGAATTCAACACACCTATGAAAGCAAAGCACAATTATGCCTCTAGAATAATTACATTTCAATCAGCAGCAGACACCTGGTTCTCTCTCTACAGTTAAGTAGAGAGGTAGGCGATTTTGCCCCCAACAACTGGCCAAAGAATAACTACCCCAAGACAGTTGGATAGAAAATGGACAGCAAATTGTAAGAGAAATCCTGAATTAGCTGCTAATTGAATGGAGCTGAATTCCACTTCCTGATGTGTACTGTGAACTCCACAAGACCTCTGCCTGTAACCCCAGGTATGTGCCATCTGGCATCAGTTCAACCAGAATACATGTTTTTCCGATTTTTTTTTCCCCTCTCATTTCTTCCTGGCACCCTGCTTTAATGCCATTGACACATTTAAAATGAACCTATGATGTAATATTTTTCTTAAAGCATCATATGCATCATTATGCAGATTCCAGTAATGGCTTCACAGTAAAGGTGAAATTTGCAGATAAAACACGCTTAAACTTGCTGTGTTTCACAACTGAGTAATGAATGCAGCTGTCCAGATGTCATTTTCTAGAGCATCTTATTACAAAACACAGGCTAACCTCTGCAAACAAAGCAGTCGTGAAGCGCTTGTAAAACACCGTCCCACCCACTCTGAGGCTGCTCCCCTGCCAAGCTGCTCACTTGCAGTCTGCTTCTTCAATTTCCTCAAATTTCTAGGAGAAAAAAAAAAAAAAAATAAACATCTCTGGTGAGCTGGGAAATAATCTTAACAGCAGGGGAACTCCATTACTCTACAGTGTTAGCGACTGGCTGTGTGGTGGATTGCTAAAGGAAAAATATCCCGCACTCCCCATGTTTAAAACATGGATATGCCTGCAGTGAGGCTACTAACTCTGACGCGGGCATACCAATGCTACGGTTGTACAATGGCAGCGTTAGAGTTTAGGTTTAGATGCGTATAGCTGCTCTGCAATGGGAACCCGTAACACTGGAGATGGAAAAGGATGTATTGCCAAGGCGCAGAGGCTGGTTAACCTCACAGCAATGTTGCAGAGACCTACTTTAATTTCCACTCATTACAAAGCACAAGGAAATGCTTGCAGTGGTCAGGTTTGGCAGGGCCAGTAACCATAATTAATCTTTTATAAAGAATCTCCCCCCCCCTCCCCATTGGAGTTATGTAATGATATTTTTTTTGTTTTCAAGCTAAAGGTTGCATGTAAAATTTAATTAGCCATGATATTGCAGGATCTTTTTTTTTTCTTTTAAGAAAACAGGATTTGAAGTTTCATCCATCATTTTCTGACCAGCTTTCATTCTCCTCTGAGTTATCACACCTAGTTAATCAAGCTTTGCAGCTCTACGTGTTTACCCCTAAGGTAAACTCAGCCTGATATTTACATCAACACCCTTGGCTGAAACTATATGAGGCATGAATCATAGCCGCTGTGGAATTCTCATCACAAATTCTTGTTTGTAGGACATTATACAACTCCTGGCAGACTTGAGCTGACTTAACTGTGATGGTCAGCAACCCAATAACCAGTTCACAAAACAAACAAATAAAAAAAAAACCCCAAACAACCAAAAAGCCCACCCATACACCAAGAGCACTGTTGAGCTTAAATGCAATTGTGGATAGAAGCAACAGAAGTGCAGGAGTCAAAACCATAGGCATGATTACACACCCACAAAACTACAGCAGAGAAGATGGGTACATGACAAAGCTTGTCATTAGTAATTTACAAAGCTTATAGTTAGTAACAGAATGTTTCCCAGGTCTCTCCTGTATTACTAACCCCAATTCTAACTGACATACTTTGCCCTGAAATTGAAAGATCCTTCTGTCACACACAGTTAATTTCAGAGAGATGTGTTCAGACATTTGCAGGAAATAAGACAGTAACAAATATCATTTTGTAGCATGCCCACTAAATACAGCAATCTACTCTTGCAACAGACAAATGCAGTTACGGTTCCCATAGCTCAAGGTCTTTTCTTATGATATTTTAAGGCTATAAACCCAGCAGGTGATGCCTTGTTGAGAGTCATTGCAGTGCCATGTAAGAGAGCATTATCTCCCCTTAGTGCATGTGAAAGATGTGATGGGCACGAAAAGGCATGCAGGTGTGTGTGTCGGTGCTAACGCACAGGCTGTAAAATTCAGTCACTTCCAGGACAAAGTTTCACTCATCACCACCAAAACACCAGTCTTGATGGCCTTAGTGGGGGGGATTTGTGCTGTGAAAATGAAGGGCCAATAGAAGTGACACAGGGCATCCTGACCTAAGAAGTTAGCTTATGGTAGTGTTGTTTACTTTATCCTTAATTAACTAATAATGAACAGGACGCTGTGTTGTTTGAAATCCCTATTTTCTGGATCTTAACCAGAGGGAACATATGGGATTTACCATATATAGGATGAGTTATTTGACAGCCTGGTAAGATAACTATCTAGCTGGCCAACTTGTCAATAAGACTTGCTTTTAGGGTGAACTGAAGTGAACTGCCTTCATTATAATACTAAAACACACATCCACAGGTTAAGACAACCCTTGCCAATGTGAAGACCCTTCCTCTACGCAGGCACAGTGACCGAAGAAAATGATACAGCAGATATTATAATCATATGTAAATTACTAACCAATCATTGTAACTGGGAGTGTACTACCTTGTAACTTTTGTCTATAAATATAACAAAGAAGTTGGCATGGGGTGTGCATGACTTCTGGAAAATCCACCTAGCACCCAGGCTTGAATAGACACACTATCTCTTCTGAGCACGTGAGACTGGTTAATTGCAGCCCAGGCATGAACACACTTTTCAGACAACAGAAGCAAGGTTTGATACCACTGCTGTGATCGTCCCTGTCCTCCCAGTTTGCTATTTGGGCAATCCACGGTCAGAAGCTATAGTCTTACAGAGAAAAGAGTTATCAATATTCCTTTATGCAAGAATATTTTCATGGCTTAGAGGACCAATCTCATGCTTTTGTGACACTTTACTAAGTTCTGCTACTGTTTCACCAGAGGAGTCAGAAGTGGAGGAAAAATTATTAGATCTATCCTACATAAATACTGGAATAGGTAAAGAGACATTTTTAAGTGCACTTGAAAACTTTCAAGTGCTCCTTAGACCACAAGAACCACAATTCCTCACAGCAGTGCTTTAATTATATCTTTACGCTAAGAAGGGAGCTGCACAGGGATATGCATGATCACATTCCTTTGGATAGCAAGTAAGCTGAGTAGTACCACCACGAATTGCCAAAATTAGGTCATAAATAAATTTACATTCAACAGTACTTGGCAGGCTCCTCACCATCCTCCTAAGCAAAATTCCACATCCAATTCGTATTTGTATTTCTTCTCCTTTCCCTTCAGAGACATACATGGGTCCCACCAGTACATAGTTCATAACCTCAGGGACCATCAGGAATCGGATTTTCCAGACAGTAACTGCTCAAACGTCTTTACATTGGGTCTAGCTATCTGTTGGTGAATACCCACTTCTGACATAAGTGTCATTTGATTTACCTGCATGTTTTAGTTCCCACAACGTCTCAAGCTGGTGCCATCAAGAGTATCCTACCTCCAAGACAGGGAGCGGGAAGGAAAACACAACTGCCCTAGAGTATTACTAGGTGAAAAGGTAGTAAGTCTGTTTCCTCACCTTCACTCAGAACAGAATACTTTCACCAAAAAAAAACACACCTAGCCAATTTGTAAAGACACCACTCGAGCTTACCCTCACCTAATGCTTCACGTGCAGCAGGGATTCTCTCAGGGCTCACTGTACTGCAGGAGGAGTATATACACCAAATTATGACAGCTATCCTTCTTAAATGGGACTCAGCTGGAGGAGACTGGAAGGAGAGCAAGTGATGTCCTCAAGCCACCAGAAAGCCTGTAGTGTCCTATTCACCATATCAGCCTGCAGCCAAATGAAGCAGGAGCGACAAGGTTTGTGACTGAACTTCGGTGATACAGCAGAACTGAAATAGAATCACAGAATATTAATAGTTGGAAGAGACCTTTAAGATCACCAAGTCCAATCTTTAACCTAGCACTGCCAAGTTACCACTAAACCAAGTCCCTCAGCACTACATCTACATGTCTTTTAAATACCTTCAAGGATGGCAGCTTTTCTGGGCAGTCAGTTCCAATGGTTGACAACCCTTCCAGTGAAGAAATTTTTCCCAGCATCCAATATAAACCTCCCGTGGCAAAAGTTGTGGCTGTTTCATAGAATCATAGAATTGTCAGGGTTGGAAGGGACTTAAAATCATCTAGTTCCACCCCCCCTGCCCTGGGCAGGGACACCTCCCGCTAGATCAGGTTGCTCAGAGCCCCAACCAGCCTGGCCTTACAAACTTCCAGGGATGGGCCTTCCACCACCTCTCTGGGCAACCTGTTCCAGTGTCTCACCACCCTCATGGTGAAGAACTTCTTCCTAATATTCATTCTGTTTCCTTTCTTCCTATT
This sequence comes from Rhinoptilus africanus, assembly GCA_013400135.1. Lineage (NCBI taxonomy): Eukaryota > Metazoa > Chordata > Aves > Charadriiformes > Glareolidae > Rhinoptilus > Rhinoptilus africanus. The sequence continues at coordinate 535,922 of VXBO01004744.1, forward strand.
ACTTGTTACCTGCGAGCAGAGACTAACCTCCTCCATGCTACAAACTCCATTCAGGCAGTTGTAGAGAGTGATAAGGTCTCCCCTCAGCCTCCTTTTTCTCCAGGCTAAACAGCCCCAGTTGCCTCAGCTGCTTCTCGTAGGACTTATGCTCTAGATTCTTCACCAGCTTTGCTGATCTTCTTCAGACGCACTCCAGCACTTCAATGTCTGTCTTGTTCTGAACATGGTATTTGAGGTGCGGCCTCACCAGTACAGGGGGATGATCACTTCCCTAGCCCTGCTGGCCACCTGGGCATACTGCCAGTCATGCATAAATCATTGTCCAGATAAAGTATACAAAGAGTTAGATTATTGTTAGTGGGCTTTTAAAAAATATTTTTAAATTAAAAAATAAATTAAAAAATATTCACCTGGGATGTCAGACTGATTTCTCCTTAATAACTAGGCTTGAATTTAAATGCCAGGACAAAAGATACATTCCTTCTACAAGGCAAGAAGCATTTTAACAAGACTGAAGAACATATGCCACGTAGCGAGTGCACAGTCTTGTTTGTGGACAACTATCCTGCCATAACACAGAGTTTCAAACAAGGTAGCTACTTACCAGTTTAGGAAATTAAGATTAGCTTTTAGGGCCCCATATCCCATTCCTACAAAGAAATACTGCCACTGTGGAAGAACTTATGGAGAAGCTGTGCCTTAAAAGACTCCATTGTAACGTCTGGCAAATTTGAGTAGATACAGTTTTTGGAGGAAAAGCATTCCACCTTCCCATCAACATGCTGGTATCTAAATACCTTTATCTCCACAGTGTCCACACATCTCCAATTAGGAAAGGACCTCAAAACCAAGAAATTACAGTAAATCAAACCATACAGCTCAATTCAGATTCATATCAGAAAAAAAGGAACAACTCAAGAGGAACAAAGGGAACTCCCATCCAACTACAAAGGCATGGTGGCAGGCTGAAAGGCAGCTAAGACAAGAATATTTGAAAATCTTATGTGAAAAAATAAACAAAAGGCACTCAGCAAATATGACAGATGTCCAAATCCTAAAAAGCAGGCAGCTGTAGAGCACCAACTATAAAGAAAAATTGTAACATTAAGTTGCTATTTCTCTATTTCAGCATAATGAAACAAGTGCAAAGGACATAAAGGATACATTCTTCCAGATATCAAAGAAGATTAATCACCCACTGTCTGAAATACATTAAAAAAAAAAAATCAGTTTTGAGACACGCTTCCTCAAAGAGAAGTCTTCCAATGAAGAAATAACTTTCTACCACTGTGTGGCACCAGTCTGAGATGGACTCGGCAAGTCACTTTCCCACTGTCAGGTATCCTGATGTAATAAAAAAACCTATGCAAGTAGTCATAGAAACTATGCAATATAGTATTACATTGACTTTTATTAGAATAAGGAAAAATATATCAAGACAAGTGTTCATAAGAAAAATTGTGAAAAGCAGATTAGCAAAACTAACATTTATTAGAAGAATTAAAAATATACCAAGAATCATATTCATTTATAAGCTTTTACATCATTTCAGAAAGACAAATTTCCCATCTCCAGTCTTCAAATATAGAATCAGTATATTCATCTCAATGTAAAAGTCAAAAAAGTAAGCAGCACTTGTTTGCTGCCTTTTTGTATTAGATATCTTCAATTGTGTAATTCAGTATTTTTTTCTAAGCATTCTGCAAATTGTGAATTCCATCCCACAGCACTGCAGCATCCAACACCATTTTATTCATTCACATTTATAACGTGTGCCTACCTTGAATATCAGTGTTAGACACACAGAGAAATTCCTTGAACAAAGGTCTGGCTGCATACACTGGCCCAAGTGTAAGGAAAAAATATCTAAGTCAGTCTCTTCAAAGGAGCCAGAAAGAGAAAGATTAGACTTGTAGCATTTTTAAAGATTCATCAGCTTGTGAGGATCAAACCGTAGGAAGAAGTAACACAATCCCATGATGTGTCTTTAATTATTAAATATTAAAAAAGGGAACTACTCTTCCCTCAAAAACAAATGGTTACCAAAGTCAGGTTCTCTATATTGAACTTTTGGGAGACTAAAGGCCATTATAACCCTTGAGAAGGGTAGAAAAGAAATAACACAGAGATCTTAGAAACCATGAATGACAAAAATGGAACACAGATAGTGACTGTTCAGTCTTGAAAATACATGGGCATCAGCCAGGAGCAAGTTGAAAGCAAAAGGACACATTTCCTATTTTGGTGCATAGTTACAATCTGTGGAGTTCCTTGACAGATGATGTAAATTGTAAAAGTTTGCAGGGGAACGTTCAAAAAGCAATGATGATAAAGGTGTAGAAGAAACACTGCTGCACTTTTGACAAAAAGGAGGTGTTTCATCCACAAATCAGTGGAGTCTGGAAGATTACCTCCCTGTGCTTGAACTGTTTGAATAGATCTCCCTAGTCATCTGGTATCAGCCACTGTAACGTGGGATACTGGGCTAGATAATTCCCTACTCTTCCCCACACGACAAAGCAACATCCATGTTGTACTTGTACATCCATCGAGTTTTCGTAAGAGCATCTGTCATCTGGAATGAATTTTCCGTGTCACATGTGCTGCTCCCTTCCCAAGAGGACAGTTTCCAGCTATTAATTTTCAGCTTTATGTCTTGAACAACATGGCTTTCGTACACAGCAGCCTGTCTGTATCCTCAGCTGTGCAAGCTGCTCATGTATTAGACGTATCGATTACTTTCTTCAACTTTCTCCTTTGCAGAGCCAAGTTCAGGGTTTTGAAGAGAGTGTCCTTGCTGTTGAGAACATTGTAGCAATTCACTGCCACTAACCTCCTGAAATCATATGGCTCAAAGGTGAAATTCAGCGTACGGTAAGGAGAATCTTTTGCCTCAATGACAAAGTCACCAAAGCACTTCTCCTCTTCTGACTCACGCTTAACTCCTGCAGCAAGAACAAAAAAAACCCAAACACTAAAAACACACACAAAAAACCACAACTGTGATAGTCATTTTAGTTGGATTCAGCAAGGAGTTTATCACAGATAATGCTGTTGAACCTTAACTTTTTCCACAAGTTCTCCTCAGAGATTTCTGCTCCTTCAGGACCCAAAATTCTTCGAATCTGAAGTTAAAAATATTATTAGCCTTTCTAGTTCCACCAGAATCCAAAATACATGAGTATATGAAATACATTTTCATTGTGATAAATCGCTTAGTGCATCCATGATTATCATGCTCAAAATACGAAGTACAAAGCTCAATTCTTCCTGGAAGTGCTGCTCTACACTGAAATGAAACACATTAACACCCTGAGCTCAGTTTAACTTAGGAAGTTAATATGTACTCTTTAAAATACGATAACTTGCATTTTGAGTACCCCACCACTTAAATTTAAATACCAAGATGAATGTTAAAGAAATTTGCTAAAAAAGCTTCTGCTTGTTGCTATTATCAATAGTAGTCTTCAGCCACATTCAAGAGCAACACTTTGAAACTCTTCATCACAGATGAGGAAATGCAGCCAGGTCCTGGGAATCGTTACAGTATTAATACAGATAGCATTAACGGGGTGCCTTACACCTCCCTTGCCTGCGTTAGTACTGCACATTCTTTTCTAGATGATCTTTAAGGTCCATTCTAACTCTAACCATTCTATGATTCTATGTATTCCAAAGGTTTTCTTCAGGATGCTGTTTCCTCCCAGCATGGAAGAAATAGGACATTGAATTTTGTCTGTATCTTCTTAAAGGTATAGCTCTGCATTTCATCCCAGTGCTCTTGCTTGTCTGAGGCAGGCCTTACAGTCTATATTAATCACATTAAACGAAGCAAGGATCGCTTATCACTTGAACTTACACTACAAGGGCACAGGCCACTTGGCATTAAGTTACATGATCTGACATACAAATTCGTCCACAACACTTTGCTACTTAGTGGTTTATTCATAGCCAGTCAACAAACTAACTTATTATTTAAACTGATTTATCCTGCTTTCCTATATATTTAGAGTAACTAGAAGTAACAAAATCAGGTATCGGGGCAGAAAGGTTAAGAAAGAAGCAAAAATACAGAGTAATTTTGATCCTTCCAGGCCTTAAATTTTTATCTTGTTTTAGTTGTCAGCCTCTTCTCTAACTCTCCTTTCCAACAAAACCAGATCCCATCTTAAAGGAAAGAAACAATTTAATAACTACAGAATAAGAGAAGAACGAAAGGAGGGACACTAAGCCCACTGAATTTCCCCATCAAGACGCCAAAGGGATTTTAAAAATAGCTCCTTAAGATATAGCTCCCTTACCTGGAGCTTTGTATTTCTTGAAGGTGTCATTCACCAATGGGAAATGGAGCACAATTGGAGCCTTTGGATTATTATCATCCACAAACATGTAACACTCTTTTGGCTTCCTTTCATCTTCCTCACTCAATTTGATTTTTGGAAAAGGAATTTCCCGCTCCTCACAGTATTTCTGAGTCAGCTCTAAAACCTGTTGTCAAAGAACAAAAAGAATTTTGACAGAATACCAGCAATACCTCAACCTAATGGTGAGAGAATTTCACAAAAAGTTACAGAAATGCAAATGCCAAATTGGAAAAAACAATTTCTCTGGATGGTGATACAGAAGAACAATGAAGAGTAGAAGTAAGAACCGCTACCAAACATCAACAGTTTGCAGCTGAAACTCTTTTTATGTTTTGTTATTCCACATACATACACCTTGACTTTTCTGCGCTTAAAAATAAACACTTGTACATACAGAAAATAACTTGATTGCATGAAGAAAATCACCAATAGCCACTTTACCGTTAGATGTGTACAGCTATGTAACAAGGATCTTATAAACTAAGAAAATACTCTTATTTTAGGAACAATCTATTTAGGCTTCTGAAAAGTTTTCAATCTTATTACCTCTGTTGCTTTGTATCTCCTCATGACACCCACAGTAAAAAGCATAGTACAATAACATTTGAAAGAGATAAGGATTTATTGTAATGCACTTTCATTAGTGTTTGTATTCAACATTAATAATGGCCTACAAAGTCTAATGATGACATTGTGAAAATGATTCTGTGCTTTTTTATCTTCATGTAATAATGCTTAGCTGTATCTCTCACCTCAAATGGAGCTTCCCAGGAAAAATTGAATGACAATATAACATCCACATCCCTCTCTGGCTGAAGCACCAAAGGAAAGGGAGAGTTGATAGAAAAGCCACCATCCACTAAGTACAAGCTCTCTTCCATGGGGGTCAGCTGGTTGGGAAACGCGTCCAGGTGAGTGCCTGGAAGACACTCCAAGTAACATAAGTGACTATAATGATTCATGACACACCTCTCAGTAAAAGCAACAAACAAAGCTTATGCTGGGGCTATAACAAGAAAAAAGACATTCCAACATACACGTTGATCTGAGACTCGCCTACAAAGTCTAATGATGAGCTTGCCTTACATGACAGAGCGCATGTAGTGGATCAAATTTTTTTGCTGTGGTGTAAGAAGGGGTAAATTCCCTGACTCCAGTGAAACAAAATCAAGCTTACTTATGTTCTGTAACTGACTGATGCAGAATATTAATGCACTATTTCATATCCCAGATACAGACAGACTCACCTCTCCAAGCCACAAATTTCTTGACATTAACATAATCTTTATGAAGATACAATCCATGCATGAAGTTGAAGGTTTCTCCACATGTGACACGGGACTTGAAGAAATCCTGGAAAATTTGTAACAAGGGGCCCCCAGGTATAACCAAGCGAGTCTTTAGTCGTGCTGGATCTCGGAAATGGAATCTTCGGCAGTCATCTGCAGAAACCACAGAGGATGCAGAACACACAGCAAACCTTTGTCCACCTCCAAAATTTCAATCAGACTTTTTTCTACGCTATTTAATCACTTGTCCTAAGGCTGAATTTGTCCTCTAATAAAAAAGTATTGTAAAGAAATCTAAGTGAGCTGTGTATTCTACAGTTGGATAATTTACCTCCCCTATTTAAAGGCAACAGCATTACTCATAAATCCTTGTCCATATTAATTTCAAATCCACACTGAGAAACCCTTGTTACCAAGTGACGACCACTTCTATCTCATAAGACAACAGTCATCTACACCTGGTAGCATTTATAGTTACAATAACAAAAGTATAGGGGAAAAAAACACTAGGGCTGCAAAAGCAGAGAAGAAAAAAAAAATCTCTCCCCACTTACTATGAGACTATAACTACGCATTTGAGCAACTCTCAGCCTTTAATACACTTTCTTTTCACTGCTAGGGAGGCATCATACAAATGGAGAACAACGTACAAACACACAACCGCTTATCCAAGGTTATCCAAATCAGTCCAAGGAGGGAACTGAAAACCTATTTTGTACTACCCGGTTAGCAGCCCAGCCTCTATTCTTCCTCTTCTCATGATAAGGACCTGTGGTGTTTAAAGATAGCTCCCAGAGCTAACCTAAATTTATAGTCAAGGTCAGATAAAAAAAATTCTAAAAAAAAGGGAACAGAAAGTGTACTGAAAATTATAATTGCTCTCTTCACTATATGCTATATGGGTGATGGAAGGGAATAATATACGGTACAAGAGGGATCTGTCCAATTCCATTCTTTATGCTGATCTTGAAAACTACACAGCACATTTTTGAGTCGTATTATTTGTATAATCATTCAAAACCCAGGAATCTTTTGAAAAATCCAACTAAAGTATGTTCTTACCTACAACTTTGATAACATCTTTGAAAGAATCTAGAAAACCCAGTCCTAGACCAACCACCTTCAGACAGATATCATCCAAGCTTGCAGCAAAGGCACTACCCCACATTCCTGCAGGAGAAATATAGAAGAATTTAATACTCAAAAGGCTTTTCACAGCGTAACAAAAAGGCCTATAATTCAACTAACGTTCGTCATGGAAGAAGGTTGTCACTTGAGCCCTACTACACTAACAAGTGATGTTTGAGTTTAAACCTCTGAGTTACTCATGTGACAAATTCTAATGTAATAACACAATGCAGAAACTTCTATGAGAGAAAAGCTCTTCTGCCAGCAAGGGAAAGCTAACAAGAGAATGGCAAGACCTAAAGCAGAATTTTTGGACAAGCAGTCCATAATAGAGTCGGCTTGTACCCTCAAGAACATCTGACTGCAATACTATGAAACGACACCTAAACCTTTGAAGAAAGAGCTGACGTTTTCCCCTTCTTCAGATTCTTTAGGAAGGGACAAAAAGGCATAGGTTTAAGTTAATGAGTCCCAAAAGCAGTATGGGTCCTTTCCATCTCCTGCTTCTATTCACTACTTTAAGATCATACCTTGTAGAAAACAAATCCTAGGCTCTGGACGTTTCTGGACAAGTCGTCCCATGAAGAACTCACTGTCGAAGTCCTCTGTTCGGATAAAAGCTCCATATTTGCGAAAACCAACTTCATAGGGAGTGAACTCACACCATTCTAAGAACAAATTAACAGGATATTTAGTCATCTCAGAGTAAACATAGGTGAAAATACTCATTTGAGTTCTGCTTACACAGGGGAAACAGAAGGGAGTCTCCCTCCATTTCTTTCACCATCAGTATGGATGCCCCTGACACTCTTCTCAGTGAGCCCCTATCTTACACATAATTAATAAAAACTCTTGTACAGGCTTTCATTGACTCAATGCAACCTCCTTTCAAATCAATACAACCTCCTTTCTTCCTGGTTTTTAGGGAAAAAACCTATCTCTGCCCATCTTGACTTTGTTACTGCAGAAATAACCTGCCTATTTTCCTTCCACTTTACATCGTTCTGGTGGCTAACTATTACAGTACTGCTCCAAATCTCAATTGATCCACTGTCTGACTTCATTGCTTATCAAAGTGTCCCCTCATGCTTGAAAGCCTTCCACAAATACTTAGAGGTCAAATTCTTTGTCATACACACATACTCCCCCAGAAAGAGAAGTAAAAAAAAAAAAGCAGCCCCATAGTGATACACAGATGGACTCAAGCATTTGTGTTCCTGTCCCACTGCATCTATCCTCACTTGTTGCATCATATTTAAAGTTTCAAGTGACCTGGAACAGGACGGTTCTTCATTTTTTACTGCAATTGTATAACCAGAAAGAACCCACGCTGATAAATACCACAGTTTTGATGATACGTGCTGCAAGGTTGCCAATCCATCATTTTACATGCATCCTACACAAACTGATTATCTGAGACTTTAAAAGATAGTAGGTCACTTAATTACCAAGGACTTCAATTCTACAATTCAGACGCAGAGTTGTGTATTATAAGAATATTCCCTCTCAGCTCCTGAAAATTTCAGGCACTTTCTAGCAAAACATGTGGAGTGGTCAGCAGAGTTGAATCTCATTTCTCCGTTACAGCCATTTGCGATCAGGATGATAACACTCTGCCAATGAGTATCCTAATGCCTCTTGAACTACCAACTGCCGTTGGAGCCAAGTTTCCTGTTTTCAGCTACTCGCTACCCAAGGAACAACTGAACAGGTAAAAGGAATTTATGGATTTCAGCAAACAAAAATAAATTTGCCATGTTCGTACCTGCAAAGTCACCGCTGCTAATATTGGGTCTCACATTGACAGCTGCATAGATAGGATAAGGGTTCTGTGCCCATTTCACTGCTTCTTGCTGATCAGACAGCTTTGATGGATCTTCCTGGTTACAAGCAAGGAAGGAGAAGCACACTTTAGTTAGGTAAGTTCTGTACCCATACTTTGATAATTTGAAGCTGAAGCAAAATGCCTAGCATTGCTAACTAATTCAAATCCCTTTTCCTCCCTCTGTCCATACATGTGGTCAGATTTTGCCACAATATCTCTGCAGTTGCATATTTACAATGTCTGGTGTTATTGATAAACTAGTTACGCTCTGATTTCTGATTTCAATTAGCATAACAAATACTGCATAGTAACACCATTTTGCAAAACCAGCACCACTCTTTCAGGCTTAACCTGCCCAATACAACAGTAACAGTCATTCCAAATAAACACTCCACTTTTCTATAGCACTGATCTATATGACTTCAAAATCCTTAGTAAAGAACGGTGCCAGGAAACCCAGGGTAGAAAGAGATGAGAATTTCCCCTGTTTATTCCACACCTCCATCTCTACATTTGTGAGCTGTTCTAGAATAGAGTAATCGGTTTCTTGACACACAACATATGGGTGGGCAGATCTCCCACCTGGAAGACAAACAGCAGTGCACATCCAAACATGAAATCTTTTACCTTCTGTTGTAGAAAGTATTCCACAATAAGGCCCCACAAATCTGTAAAGGAAACATTCCGTCCACTAACTTCCACTGCATTCAGTTCCTGGAAATAGTATTTCAGTCGTTCGGGGGAAAACGCCCCTGCTTTGCTGCTGCACACAGTACCCTGAGCTCTTCTAATTGCATCTTGAAGGTCTTTCTGCGACCAGTCAGGGTCTTGATACAGTGTAGATAAACACCTGAAAATGCTTATATTCATGTCATCAGAAATAATGACCCTTGTGTAAACAACAATTTTAGCTAGTTATAATTAGCACTGCAGTTCTGAACTAAAAGCTTGAGAATTCTAGCTAGAAGATAAAACATCATGAAGAGAAAAGAGACCACAATAATGGATCTCTGAACTGTAAAACACACTGAAAGCCCCGACACCTTTAGGACAGCTGCATCCTGATTGCTAAACTAGCTTTCAAGGATGTTCCAAGCATCATATGCTAGCACACATGAAACAGTTCATAAACACGAGTTAACTCCAGGCCATAACAACCCTGAGACTCTGGCAGACAGCAACAGTGCTACCGCATACAGCCATAGAGGCCATAGGTCTGATTAAATGAGAAACTTGTTTGGACTCTTGGCTATCCACATGAACAGATGCCTACAATTGTTTGAAAGTCCCCAAATCAAAAGGGGCAGGCCAGACCACAAGGCTAGTGGAAGAATACTAGGTACATAGAAGTTAATTAAACATGCAAAGCTCTGGAAGGGAGGATTTCACTTTCAGGTTGCACAACTCCTCAGTGAAATCATTTCACGAAAACAATGTGTACTTATGAGGGATGGTTTCAGCACAAAAGCTATTGAAACATTCTAGCTACGTCTAACATTTCAGCACATCGCTCCAGTCCACCAAAGGGCAAACTGGTGCTATTCCTCTATTCAGACACATATGCCATTTTAGCAGGTGGTCACATAGTGGTCCTTGTGGGCATGTTTCCAGTGACTTGCACCACCTCAGTTATCTTCTTGTCAAGAGCAAAGAGATGGAGAAAGTTTTTAAACACATAAGTTTTATTCATGTAATATATTCTAGTAGTCAACTGTCAGGCTTGCAAAAGCAGCGGATTTGTAAACTTAGCCAGTAGGTGTATGGGTTAGAAGTGATAATGAATCTCTTAGACTCTTTACGTTCCCCATCAGAACTCACAGGTGAGAACTGATAGAATATTTGACTTTGTTGTTGGTCTGCAGATGGCACAAGTGCAGTTTTGGCCTTACTTTGCATCAACACTACCATATTTACCTATAAGTTTCTGGAATTGACACTCCATGTAACTTACCAAGTAGAGCCAGAAATCCCACACAGATACGTTGCAGCATCCAAAAGGCCCAGCTGCTGAAGACCAGCCAGACTGCCATAGAATGATGTCAGTGCTCTCATCCCACCTCCAGAGCCCAGCACTGCTACAACTGGAACCTGCAGACAGCAAACTCAGGAGTCACAATTACAGACTTTTGAATTGCCAATAAATTACAGAACTAGTCCTGTTTAAGACTCATTCATACAAAAATAAGACATAAAATCTCCATTTCTATTTACATTTCAAGTAATTTCAGATTTGATTTCAACCAGAACTCCTTTCTCTACTTTGTAATTGAAATACATTGTTTACCCTGAAACATAGCAGTGTCATCTCAGGGACTACTGGTTACTGAAATTGTCGTGTATATTATCACACATTTACTTGCACGACATACAACATACACATAAGAACAAAAGGCGGCAACCATTCTTACAAAAGCACCCAAAGAACACAGAGTAAGGTATCAGGCTATCTAGATATAACAGTGTCCTCAAATCAGCAATTAGGAAGCTGTTCCTGTGGTCCAGGCTTCAATTTAAATCTTCTGAAACAGACTTCCTCACCACAATCCAGAGCTCAAAGCCCAATATACAGGAGTTCAACTAAAGAAAGTACATACATTCCGAAATTACAATTTTTTGTGTTCCAAAACACACACAACGCCCTCAAAATTTTAGAAATATAACAACATCTGAGGCTTTAGAACTGAAATGTCACAGCGATTTATCTCGCACTGTAGTGAATGCAAATCATGTTTTCTGCTGGTTATAGGCAAAGAATCCTACAACACCTAATTATCACCAACCACAAAGGACTTCAGGAGTCTCACTACAGCACTGTGCTCAATACCTCATCTTTTGGAGGGGTTTCTTTTAAGTGAAGAGTCTTCTTCAATGCCTCAGAAACTATTTTCTTCCTTTTGTCCAGAAATTCTCTCTCCTCTTTACAGAGGTCAAAACCCAGACGTACATCAAGATCCCAAGTGCTGAAATAGAAATTAAGACAAAAAACCCCAAAACTTTGGAGGATTTTTTATTACCAGGGAAAAGCAATTTCTGCAGTCACACAATCTAGGTGCTGATCTGAATTACTAAACTACTCTTAAATCAAGTCTTCGTGTATGTCTATACACCAACTATTGTGTAACAACAGCTTTTGAAATTAAAAATGAAACTTCTCCCTAAATACAAAGACTGTGTCAATCAGTATTCAGATTAAGCTTCAAGAATTTCACAAAGGAGTAAAAGATTGAGTAGGTGAAGACGACTGGATGAGGAGCAACTGAGATCACTGTATTGACATGGATGGAGAAATGAGGGGAAGAGTGATTTTAATAGAAAAGTTTCTAAACTTAAGAGGCAGAGAGGACAATTAAAAACCAATAACCTTCCTATGAGTTGTAAAAGGGGATCACGATCTTCAGTTCGTGACTATATGCCAAATGACTTTATCAACTTACTAGCCAATTCCTCAGTTTTGCATATTATTCTTTCCTTATCGCTTCTTTCTTTCACTCTTTATTTTGTAGCTCAAGCTCTTCACACACTGAGATGCCCTTTCCGATTTGTCAGTACAGCACTGGACATATTCTGGGAACTAACAAAGATACCTAATATTTATGCCATCAGATATTTTATGTTTAAGTATTACGAACACAAAATTTGTTCAGATTTCAGCAGAATTTACATTGATCCAATAGATAGTATCTGCAAAGTGAAGAGTCATAACCTTCAGAGGAAAAATAACTAGAGATATTTTCCTTTCATCTATCCCAAGAGATCAGTGGAGACAGTAGGCCTCCCCAGAAGAACACGGAGAGTCACTCAGCTCCTTCACTATGAGAACAGAGGCCTGATTTCTAGAGGTCATTGAGGTTCCCACTCACCTCTCTTCAGTTTTCAAACTCATATCCAAACTTTGTCCCTGTGAAAAGAGAGAACACATCTTGAAACTGATACCAACTACATAGGTGGAACTGCTAACTAGAGGTTATGACATCAATGGGGTCACTAGATACTAACCAGAACAGCACTCTCATCCAGAAAACTACACCTCTGGAACACCTTTCCCTTGCACCTATTTCAGACATTTTCAATAGGTCTCCACAGAAAGTCAAAACGTGTACTTGGAGAGCAGGGTGGGAAAAAAAACTATTTCTTCTGCAAGCTTCTTGCTTTTCNTACCAACTACATAGGTGGAACTGCTAACTAGAGGTTATGACATCAATGGGGTCACTAGATACTAACCAGAACAGCACTCTCATCCAGAAAACTACACCTCTGGAACACCTTTCCCTTGCACCTATTTCAGACATTTTCAATAGGTCTCCACAGAAAGTCAAAACGTGTACTTGGAGAGCAGGGTGGGAAAAAAAACTATTTCTTCTGCAAGCTTCTTGCTTTTCTCCTCCGATATTTTTCTTTCACACCCTAACAGACTTTTTGCTTTGGAAAGTGATGAACTTTATATTTATTTTGCAAGGCCCAACCATAAAAACATTTTAGAAGAATTGCACTGAGTAATCTCAGTATTTCATTCTAGATATCCAACAAAACAGCACTCCTACGAATCATTTGCAGTTACCCCACATATGTTAAAACAAGCTCAAAATGTTGA
>VXBO01004744.1:551914-618928 GCA_013400135.1 Rhinoptilus africanus
GGAGAGTCACTCAGCTCCTTCACTATGAGAACAGAGGCCTGATTTCTAGAGGTCATTGAGGTTCCCACTCACCTCTCTTCAGTTTTCAAACTCATATCCAAACTTTGTCCCTGTGAAAAGAGAGAACACATCTTGAAACTGATACCAACTACATAGGTGGAACTGCTAACTAGAGGTTATGACATCAATGGGGTCACTAGATACTAACCAGAACAGCACTCTCATCCAGAAAACTACACCTCTGGAACACCTTTCCCTTGCACCTATTTCAGACATTTTCAATAGGTCTCCACAGAAAGTCAAAACGTGTACTTGGAGAGCAGGGTGGGAAAAAAAACTATTTCTTCTGCAAGCTTCTTGCTTTTCTCCTCCGATATTTTTCTTTCACACCCTAACAGACTTTTTGCTTTGGAAAGTGATGAACTTTATATTTATTTTGCAAGGCCCAACCATAAAAACATTTTAGAAGAATTGCACTGAGTAATCTCAGTATTTCATTCTAGATATCCAACAAAACAGCACTCCTACGAATCATTTGCAGTTACCCCACATATGTTAAAACAAGCTCAAAATGTTGACATTACCTCTCCCAGAGAAACGATTCTATCAACTTTTTGTCCAATAGGAAGGGAATTAACTGGTACAGTCCCCAATCCCAGAACTGTAGTATGCTTTTCAATATCAGCGTTCATACCATCCTAATAAAAAAAAAAAAGTTATTTCAGCTCTCCAGAAAAAAGTTCAAGGTATGACTTTCGTAAGTCAAAACAGCAAACAATCCTTAAGATCATTGTAACTAAATCTTTCCCAAAAGTCTAAGGCTTTTCAAGACCATCCTGCTCTCTGACAGATCTTTGCTGGGATTATTCCAGTCATTCAAACAGCTGGTGGGTAATACAAAATTTCCCAACAGCTTGTGACCCACCAGCAAAAAAATCTTCATCTCCAAATACAAAATTTCCCAAAAAACAGTTGCGTTCTGACACGCGTCAGAGAGCTCACAAGCAAACTTGCATTCGGTCTTCAAAGCGGGATTTGGAAAAGATACCAACAAGGTAACAGTGTTAGACATACAGAAAAAATATCACAAAACAGGAAATAACATAACAGCCTCAGAGAAAAATGGAAGCATGCAATTAAAAAACATAGTATTTTTATAAGCACAGCAAATTAACGTTTGCCAGGAAATCTTTTGAGTTTTCTCCCACGTTGTATTAGGAAGTAGCAAGCCCTCTTATTACAGAGCTGTGTGCAGATTCTTAAATTTAAGGACCTTAAATAAGTAACAGATCATCACTCTTCTCACAAGAACTCAAGACAGACAAGGAACTACCCATATATTTCACAGATGTCTTCCAACCAGAAACAGCTGTCTCAAGTCAAATGTCCCTCTAAGCCCACAGTCCTCCTCCTAACAGCAGCAGACAACATGAATTTAGGTACAGGGCAAGCAACATTACTGTGGTCCTGGCATGCTTCTATCTCCGATAAGAGAGGAAAGGTCAGACTGGATAGCTTAATGCTCTAAGCTAGCTCTTGAAGGAGTACATTCTGCTAACTACCGGGGGGGTTTGGTTGAGGTTTACCACCTGGGCCAATCTCCACAGTTGACTTCTACCATGTTTTTGCTTGCCTGGCTCTGAGTTTTTGACTGCTTAAGTCCAGATATCTCTCTTCAGCTCACATTTGCTGCCCAACCAACCCCATTGCAAAGCTATTCCTCTATATTTCTTTTTGTGTTCTCTTCTCTACAGATGCCTCTAGTGTAGTCAAGGTTGCCATTCTGCACTCACACTGCCCAACTGTTTGTGGGGATGAGTAACATCACAGAATAAATAGTTTCCTTGCTGTCTTTTTTTGGTGTGTAGCCATACTAGGAGAATGTTCAGTAACTCCCATGGCATACACACGCTGCATGGGTACCTGTGAAACTATGAAGTGATAGACAAAGCTAAATAAACATCTGCAAGGAGCACATGCTCTGCAAGTTTCTAATAGGAAAGACTTGCTATAGAGTATCTCAGCAGCTGAAAGTAAAGATGTCTTCAGGTAGCAAGCATGTGCAG
Source organism: Rhinoptilus africanus (assembly GCA_013400135.1). Taxonomy (NCBI): domain Eukaryota; kingdom Metazoa; phylum Chordata; class Aves; order Charadriiformes; family Glareolidae; genus Rhinoptilus; species Rhinoptilus africanus. Next base: position 553,981 of record VXBO01004744.1, read on the forward strand.
ATTCAGATTTTTTTAATCCCCAAGTTTGCACGAATTTTAAAGTCTCAGGTAAGGCATAATTTCAACATAAATTTGCCTCCTTACTCGATGTCAAAGATACAATAAAAAGTCTATTGATTTTTTATTTTAAAAACTGGATTAAAATGTACTATATAAAAAGCAATGATAGAGAAAAACTTATCTCTCTGCCCTTAAATTCCTAATACACACCCAGAAAAATAACACATCCATTCAAAACAGGCTTCTAGCCTAAAAAATTTTTATCTGAGCAGTTACAACATTACAGAGTTGAATTTGATCACAAAGGTGTATCTGGAAGTGATGAATAACCTTCACTATAGATGGTCCCTAGCATTGCATACATAGTGTACTCCACAAGAAACTTGCTTCCAATGCAAGCTTTTGTCATCCACACATACCTTAATAATACACCCAAAACTGACATCCTCGAACATCTAAAGAAGTCTCTGGCCTTCTTATTATCAAATTAAGGCTGTTCAATTTAAGGACATTCTTATGGACCAAAGACACTGATTTCCAAGGGGATTTATTCAAAAGCGGGCTGTAAACTTTGCAGCAGTTAGTGCGGATGCTAACCTGTAGGACAGATATGGTTTGCTCCAGCTCTACTCGCAGTTCCGGACACATTTCTTTATCCACATGAAAGACAAATGAGGTTCCATAATCCTCCTCATTGTCTGGTCTCCAAGGAATACACAACTGCTTCTCATATGCCCCTGGAACAGACAGCTTGACTTCACAGCTTCCTGTGCATTAGAATAAGAAGTTTAGACCACAGGAGCCATTTAAATAAATGCTGATAATCAGATACTCGTTAAGCGTAGCTGAGACTATGAAAACACAAGCAAAAGCTCTCTTGTGTGGCACCCAGTGGAAGGGACCCAATATTAATTAGTATTAAAAATAAAAGCAAGATTAACTGAAAAAGTTGATTTTGTAGTCAGTAAATAAAAATGCACTGTATAGACAGAGAATCAAGTCTCCCCTCTCTCTCAAGGAATAAACATGATGAAAAGTAATCTGACTTCAACTCTGCAGGCAGCCCTACCTTGCTGGGTCTCTTTTGTTTTTTCTACTTTGTTGACAGTGCCTTGCAGAGACAAGCACGGATGGACCTATGAAAAGAAGAAACCAGCTCTGGTTATGAGATTTCAGTTCACTTCTTTGTTGAAGCTTAATTCACCTGCTATATTAGATGGAGGTTTACAGCTGCAAGCTCTGAAAAAAAATACTGTGGATTATTTTTAGATCTTTCAAATAAAAAGCAAGTTTTGATTCAGTAGGACAGGATTATTTGCTCGTTTCAAAATCCAAATGACCATTCCTATTCCAGTTAGTTTGGTTTGGGGGTTGGTTTTATTGTTGTTTTTGTTTTGTTTGAGAGGAGGGGGGTGTTTGGGTTTTTTTTATTTGGGTTTTTTTTGGTTGCTTTGTTGTTCTTTNGGAACACAAAAGACTGTCTCCTGTGAAACAGCTTGCAGAACTGTGCTGTTGAATGCCACCATTTTTTCCTGAAAAAATGTTAAAACTCTGTATTTCAACAATGATGAACTCTTTCCCATCCTTTTCTCCTATTAAAAAACATCACTCCAGTCCCTTTCCTTTGGGGGAGAAAAGAGGTGGTGAGACCTGCATTTTTAATGTAATTTTAATTTATTTGATTTAATTGATTTTCTTAGACTGACTGCCCCAACAGAATAGACAGATCCCTCAAGATGAAGCCTCCAACTCTCAAGCTCGAGAGTTATCAATCTACTTAACTAATGGCACTGATAAAAGCTCGGAAACAATAGGTGTTAAGATAAAAAGGAGGACTATGCCTGGCAAGCATCTAGGCTAGAAAATTCAGTACCACCTGAAAGACTCGCTAGCCTCCTAAAGACATTTTTTTGTTTACATCTTTTAAAACAGCCCCACTGGAAAAAAAAAACCCCAAAAACAACCACCCTTTCTATAAGTTGGTATTAACTTTTAAAAACTGAGGAAGCTTTTTAAACCAGCAAATTAAAAGAAAGGGGCAGATGCTGGAGAGACTAGGAGCTATTTGGATGCAGAAGTTGAATTCTCAACAATTTTTGTCCTCTCACTATTAAAAACCTACCTTCATGAGTAAATCCCAACATATATGTAATTGACTTCCATGTACTCACCACAAGGACTCCATTGGTCAATACATCTATAGGGGCATCTATGCTGTGAAATGAAGAGATTTAATGCCAATGAGTTTTGGTTTTAATTTGCTTCATCCTACTTTACAAACTAACTGCCTGGTAAAAGATGGGGGAGAAAGGTCCTCATTGTGAGAGATCTATGCAAATTAAACTGACACCAAGTATACTTCCCCTCATAGAACAATGGGGGGAAATACTGAAGAAAACTTTCCTCTGCAATTATAAGCATGCACTATCAGGTCTCCCCATCTCAGTTATGTTGATAACCTAGAGAAAAGCTGAGCTTACACAAACTATCAGATAGATAAGCTATTCAGCTGTTTATATTGCAAGGTTAACTGCAAGCTTTCCACTCCTGGGTAACTCCTCCACAAAACGTCTGTTTCCTTTGCAGCACTGCCATTCCCATGAATGCCAGCAAAATTTTATTTATTTTTTGGTACCCCAAAAATTCTGGTGACTGGAGTTTTAAGGATATTTGTGATCAACCACTGGCGTATCAACTCAAACACCACAGAGAACTGTAAAGCATTAGCTTTTTTATGGGCAAGACTGTCCCTGCACAGAAGAAGGAACCAAGAGAACAGATCTGCAGAGCACAAATTCTTTCAGCTCTTCAGGTAAGACTCACCATTTCTCCAAGTAAAACTCTACATCCAGCTCTTCGTTAGCCTTTAAAAATAAAAGTAGGAAACAGGTGACCCTTGATCTTGAACATAATTATGAGAAGTTTTTCCAAGAGATTAAACCTTCTTCCTGTTACAAACTATAGTAACTATTTTTGTTGCTTTTACAAAACCTCCAGTTAAATTTTGGAAGGTTTAAACTTATGCCTTTTGCTAATGTTGTTCTTTAAACATTTCTGTCTTCCCAGGCATATCCTATATGACCAGACACATCTATGTTTGAGGAGACAAGCCCACACAAGTGAGAGATGGCTTTCGAAAGCGTTACTCAGCTAATGAGAAAAAACACACCTCTTCTGACTCAAGTACCACTGCAGCACCATCTCTGCAAGCAGCTTCTACATGACATTTTGTGCTTCCTCCCATTTATTAATTCAGCAGATTGCACTCTTAACTCATTGCTGTCTTTGTATTGCACAGCCTTTGATTCAGCACTCTTTCTCCCTACCATAGCATACAGTAAATGCTTAATATGAGACCAAGCACATCTTTAAAATAACCAAGACAACGACAATTTGGGTAATTCTCTTTACTGAGGTTGAAGTTTCCAGTTGCATAATTACTGATCAAGATGACTTAAGCATTCAGCAAACAGGATAGAGTTAGTGGGAGTTACTAAGCCTCCTTCCACGATCACAAATTATTCAAGTGCCTGCAACACTGACCAACACCTCCCTACTAACTGCATACCAGTTAGTCTGCTTCTGACCACACCAACAGCGCTGAAGCCCGATTTCTCAAGAAAATACATCATTAGCTCACCTTCAATCCAGACCTATTGTAGCAATCTGTTTGAGGCTGTTACAAAGAAGAGATCAGGCTGGTGATATGGCTGTAGCTATGTAAAACAAGCTGTCTTGTTGCAAGTCCACAAACACATGTACAGGGACTGCAAGCAACTGAAATGCACCTACATCACTCACATGAAGCAGAGGTTAAGCATAACTGAACATAACTTGGGGAAAATAAGCTTTTCTTAGGCTTTTTGACTTATTAATATAGAGGCAACCTTTGCAGCAATAAGCTTCACTGCAAACTGATGATGATCAACTAAATAAGACAGTCTGCAGTCCCCACAATGATTGCTGACTGCAAATGCCTTTCATTGCAAGCCTAGCTCATGCCCCTCTGGTCTCCTGAAAAATCAATTCCCTTTAGAAGTGTTCTAACATCTTCTGAAAGACAGCAGTGATCCCAAGTTTCTTTTAGCTGGGCATCCCAAAGACTGTGGAACACACACACACAAAAAAAAATCACTAGGGGTTTTGGAAACATCTCAGATGACAGTAAAACCATATATGATGACACCACCCGCTGATGCATTTTTTTGCCTTCTGGCTTCTACAACACAGATCAGTCAGACAGCATGTACTGCAGGATTTCTGTAATGACGAGCTACAGCTATTCAGAGTTCACCTGGGAAGAAGCCAGGGACTAACCTCCGGGTTCAACCTAAAAGTGCGCAGCAGGGGCTGACCCGGCTTCATGCCTCCTACATCGAAGACAATAGACGTGAGCTCATCACTGACGAGGACATCCTTATCATAGAGTGTCAATTCCAGAATGTTCTAAAACCAAACAGGAAAAAAAACCCCAGCCTCAGACAAAGAGACAGAAACAGTTCCACAAACCTGGGTAGCTGTATACAACACACACTTTATCAGTACCCTTCCCCTTTCCCATTCCTGAAGATAATTCACTACTTCCAGCAGGACTTACAGCATAGTTAAGCAAAAAGCTCCTAATTGACAGTGTTTAGCCAGAAGATTTTCTGATCTTCCCAACTAGAGAGAGGCACGAGCTGAATGCATGTGGCAGTACTCTCCTCCTGCTTCAGACACAGATTTGCCTGAGGAAGCAATAGCAATTTCCACCCTTTCAGCATGATTCAGTCCAGGATGTTACAGGGATCTATCACTTCCAGCTCAGCACAGTCTCAGAGCAGCTAAATCCAGTGGAAATTAATTGAAATAGACACAGTGAGTAGATACAGCACCCAAAAAATGTCCTTGCAGCAACTAGTTATCAAGGAGACAAGACTGAACCTAGAATTGCGCTGGCATAGCCTCGCAGCAGTAATCGGACTGAGGCCTCAAGAGTCTGCAAGGGGCAAAAAAAGCTCACATACTCTAAAGCTTAGTTTACAGTTTTCTTATGGAAAGGTACTTCAGTGAGGGCGATAGTTTCTTGTTAATAAGCACCTTATTCCAAAGCCTAGGATGTTATTCAAAGTAATAGTGCCACACTGAAACTAATTTTTTGAAGTACAGTTTCCTTCTTCCCTCTACCATCAGCGTCTACTTTGATAATTAATGCTGATAATCTGAAGACTCTGTTCAATACTTTATTAGGTCCTGCTCAGAGAGCAAACAGATGTACTTTCTCTATCTAAGAGTTTCATTTTGCTTTTCTCAATCACAGGAACTGATGGCAAAGTTTGCCTGAATGAACTAAGTGTCAAAGTGATTTGAAATTTAGTTGCCATCATCCCCACTCAGCCATTTGGCTACATAAGGCAACTAGAGCTACAAGAAGGCTACAGCTACTCTATGAAAGTAGAAGCAATCTTCAAATAGAACCTTGCTTTATCAAGGAGCCTCCCTGAACTCTACCAGGTAGTGCCATACCTTCCCTTTCCTGACTTGCATCACAAGGACACTTATGGAAAATTCTAGCTGCAATTTACATGAGAGTGCAGTTACAAACCACTGTGGTTACCACTGGATATGCATAGTCTTCAGTGGTACAAAAAGCTGTGCTAACACCTTAACAAGCAACACTGGTTTCAAGCGTAATAAAGATCGCTTGGTTTTGAATCAAAAGTAAGCCAGTACACAAATGCAGGTAGCCCAACCAGCTCAAAAAAGTGGACTCCTTACCTTGACAGCACTGTGGATTCGATACCGGAAAGTTTCATTCCATTCTGGGTTATCGGAGTTGTCAACAACCTGAGTTCGAGAGATTACTGGAGATGCAGTGGGCAGCTTTAGTTCCACATAGCAGTCTGCCTTGGACACTAGAGCAGAGAGTGTAGAGACAGACATCAGAACAACTTTAATCAAACATATTCTTTCCCATGAGCTCCTCATTTTTTAGATCACATTGCATCATAGAAACATGCAAATTTAAGGCTGGACTTTAATGAATACTTTAATGGAGTACATGTCTTTAAACAGAAGCAAACTGAATATTAGGTACCTGTATTTCTTTTTTCTGGTTCATCCAAACCATAAAGCCCCTCATAAGAGAAACTACTATTCATAATGACGAAGATCAGCTTTTCAAAAAAGATTACTGCTGACATCGGCCCACTGCCTCTTGTCCTGTCACTGGGCACCACTGAAAGAGCATGGCTCTATACAGATGGGTAACACCCTCCTTTCAGATACTTGCACACATTGACAAGATCCCCCTGAGCCTTCTGTTCTGCAGGCTAAGCAGTCCTGCATCTCTCAGCCTTTCTTGATGCTCCAGTCTGTTTAGCCTTTGTGGCCCTCACTAGACTCTCTTCAGTAGCTCCAACAGCTCTTGTAGTGGAGAGCCTAGAACTAGACACAGTAGTCCAGATGCAGCCTCGTCAACGCTGAATTGAGGGGAAGGATCACTTTGCTTGTCTTGTTGGCAGTAATTCTCCTTCTAATGCAGCCCAGGATACTGTTAGCCTTCCTTGCAGAAAGAGCACCTTGCCAGCTTACGGTCAGCTTGTTGTCCACCAAGACCCCCAGGTCCTTTTCTGTGAAGCTGTTTTCCAGATGATCAGCCCCCAGCATACACTGCTGCACAGGGTTGTTCCTCCCCAGATGCAGTACTTCACTTTTTTGTTGAACTGCATGAGGTTCCTGTCAGACCACTTTTCCAGCCTGTCGAGGTCCCTCTGGATAGCAGCATGACCAGTGACAGGTGTACCAGTCACTCCTCCCAGCTTTGTAACATCAGAAAACTTGCTGAGGGGACAGTTTTCCCCATCATCCAGATCATCAATGAAAACATTGAACAATATGGGACACAGAATTGACCCTTAGGTTACACCAATAGTTACTGGCTTCCAACTAAACTTTGTACCACTGATTACCAGCGTCTGCCGTTCACCCAGTTTTCAATACAACTCCCTGTCTGCTCATCCAGCCCAAATTTCATCAGCTTCTCTATGAGAATTTTGTGGGAGATAGTGTCAAAAGCCTTACTAAAGTCCAAGGAGACAATATCCACCACTGCTATATCCTCATCTAGTCTGTCCAGGAGCTAAGCCTTTTGTTTCCATTCCCTGAAAATAACCAAATGTCTCAGAAGACTTCCCTCTTCCAGTAAAGGCCCCTTTAACAATGCAAGTATGGAAATCATTATTCATTCCGGTTGAACAGAAAGGCCACAAAAAGAATTTCTCTTCACAGTATGATTCTAGCTCTCAGCCTTTCAGGAGGGTTTTCCATTCCCTGGATAGTCATTTAGCATTCCAGTAGTTCAACGCTGGATGCCAGATACAAACTTAAGGCAGGCAGATTACCTTACTATATTAAATCTGAAGGAATTAAATGTCAAATTAGTTTTAAAGGTCCAAATGCCCCAAACAGCCCTGAGAACTTCAGTCAACACAGATACATAACAGTAAGAGAATGTACACCATGCTATCAAAACCAGGAGCAAGTAAAAAGCGATTTGTCGTGGAATCAGTCGACCACCTACCTCTAAAAAAGTTTCAATGACATAAAAAAAAAAATAGCAGGCACATGAAAGAAAGCACTACTACAACAGACAAAATAAACATCTGGAAGCTAGAATTGAAGATTGCTACTTCCAGGTGTAAGAAGACTGTTCAGCAGGAGCAAGGGTGAAATTTGCCATGACCGGAGGGCTGACTCTAGACACAGAATGGGCCACAGTAGGACACGTAAAGGAGCAGGGAAGCTAAACATTACCAGGACTTACCTGATCTTGTTCTGCAAAGTAGCAGCGTTCATCTGCAGCTTGGCCTCACATCAAGCTTTTAGCATATATATAATGCTTTAAAAGAGAAGCCTTTGTTCAGACATAAAGGCAATATGCTATGTATAGGTGAGAAGTTCCCATAACAATGCTACCTGTGTTACAGGTATGCACTGAACAAACCATCTATTTTCATAATACCTTGACTAAATACTTACATAGATCTGTACCCTTGATGTTTCGGGCTCGGAGGACTTTTACTGTTAGGTTGTAGTAAGGGTGCTTCTCCCACTGAAAAGAGAGGAAACAAGCTCAGCACATAACTCAACTGCAATGCCTGTTCCATAACCACACTAATATCAGTCCAAAGAAAGGGATCAGACCAGCCAGCCCAAAATAAACTATTAATAAGTCAGTTTGGGAACATACACAGGGCTTTCAGTGTCCTGGAGAAAACTAAAGGAGTCTAGAAGGAAACTCAATTCCCTTTCAGCAAGATAGGAGTGATGTCTCAGGGTAACTCCTCACAGACTTCAGAAAATAAGTCCCTTATTTAAGGTTTCCTCTAATTATAGTTCAATTTTGAATTGCTTCATTAGTTCATTCCTGCTGAAGGATAAACAGATGCTGAAGCAGCTCAAATGATTTTAATCATGACTTGGCTAGTTTAAGGCTACTTGCCAAGGGCACAGACTTGCTTGAGTAATAGCAGACATGATAAGACTCCTAACAGCATGGTCTAAAGACATAGAAAGCATATGCTGTTTACAATGAGGAAAAACCACCACTTTCTTGTAGTAACACATACTTCATGAAAGTTTGAGCAAGAAAAGACAAACCTTAAATTCTTTTTCATTCTGGACTGCTACTGGTATTAGCATTCTAAACGTGCACACCACTTTACCAGCATAGATAAAAATGTAATCCTTGCTCTTGAGAGCTTCTAGGAGGCTATTTTTGGAAAGTAATGTTAGAATCTAAATGTCTGGACATGAAGAGGGGAAAAAAAAAAGCCTGACTGAATCCTAGAAGATCGTGAAGTAGTAGTTGGGGGAGGGCAGAGGAAGACAAGAGAAAACACCTTGAAGGGATTGAGTGCAGAGACTGCACAGAAGCAATTTTATAAGGCTCATTAACAGAACAGGACTCTGTCCCATTTCCATCACTTATGACACAATTCTGGCCAGCTAAGAAACTTTTCTATTCTTAAATCCCATTTCAAAATGCTTTTAAGAGGTGGAAACTACTTCACTTTCTTTTTCTACACCGAGAAATTCAAGATTGCATATGATATTCTCACCAGCTTCCTAAAGGTGCTACAACTCTTTGGGCTGTTGAGAAATGAAGCTACACACTCACACCCCCACTGCTGCCAAAGCCATCTTCACTCACGTAGCCTGACTACTGCCTGGAATTCAGACACTATCAGCAGAGGAAGCACAGAAACACAGAACACTGAAGATACCACATCCTTCTTTTACTGCACACCATCTGTCAACATATAGTTACACGTTCAAAAGAAAGTCCTTTCCAAAGGTCTCTAACAACCTTTGATTAGCCGTCATTTTACAGCTAAGGATACATTTGCCACACCCAGATCATAATTTAAGGGCATATAACACAACAAACATCTCACTGTGCTCCCAAGACTGTGCTATCAATTATGCCAGAACCTTCCCATGTGCCTTTTCCACTTATCTTAGCCAAAGCACAGCAAGGTCATTAACACGTTGCAAGGTGAGCTTGCAGAGTGATGAAGCACGAGAGTATCAGATATGCTCTATCTGAATGTATCAGGGAAAAGGCGGGCAAGAAATCTGTCTGGGAAATGAACAACAAATGATGACAGATCTGCCTATACCAGTGTACCTGACAGCATACCAATGTATGCAACGCAGGCAAACAGCCAACTTCTACTTTGCAGTTTAATGATTTTTCAGGAACACCTCTTTTCTAGGGAGTGCATCTGAAGCAAAAAAAAGAAAACACCCCACACCTTGAAATTCTTAAACAAGGGTAAAAGACTGAATTTGCACACACTGCTAACAACTGTGTATCTTCCATCTAAACTGAAGGTGCTGATGCAGCAGCAAGCCGCTGCGAAACGGGTTATCCCAGCTACAGGACCCAGTATAGGGTCATACAGCCCATAATACCTGCCTTTATACAGTGGGATGCAAGTGCTGGGATCCACCCCACATCTCTCTGCGGATGCAAAGGACTCACCGGAAGCATGTCAGTTTCAGCACAAAAATTTGTCAATAGCAAATAAAAATGTAACTTCTAAACCATATTTCCTTTTGTGTTCACAGCTACCAGGCAACTCAGGTAGCTCAATGTCCAGTTTACCAAGGGAGCGCTTTCTCCCTATCTTGTTCCTGCTCCCAAGCAAACTACGTTACTTATAATTCCTCTCCTTGTGGCCAAAGTGCCACAAGTTTGCTTTTAAAGCCAAAAAGCAAACTCCTGGCTTTCCTAGGCACCCCTTGCACTTTACCTCCTCCTCCAGGAATGTGCACCCACAGTCATGAAAGGAGACTTCAGACCCAGCCCTAAGAACTTTTGTCTTCTGGAGGGCAAGTTTTATAATCCGTTGGGTGAAACCAGTACTGCAAGCAGCTCAGTATCACAGCAGCTGTGGCAAACACCAGGCTCGCTCCCAGTTTATTGCTGCTTGTCTTTTGATGTGTGAAACTAAGGCTAAACTTCGGAAAATTAAAGAGATCTGACCATACTGAGTTCACCTACAAAGCCAAAAGGTTGATCTCCTGCTATTAACAAGTCAATACAAAAATCTCTCCCTACCAGCCAGCACAACTTCAGTAAGTAGTGTAAATTTTTTTTAATTTATTTATATAGTGAGCACCTGAGGGGAAACATGGCATCCAGCGGTTTACGGGTTAACAGAAATCCCACCAGGCTGACACCAGTCTCTTCTACCCTGACTCCCCAGGTAATAAACAACAACATAAAAAAAGTCAACAAGATAATTTTTATCACAGAGCAAGCAGAAGTGCGGAGAGGCATACAGGCAGCAAGCCATCTTCGGACATTTAACGCGTCACCCCAATTTTAAGCTGTAGATTTGGGAGGGGGTGGGGGGGAGGTGGGGAAGACACGGACTCAGGACAGGTAATCAGACAACAGATCAGATCTCCCGGGCAAAGGTTACTTCACCAATATTTAGTGCAATTCAAAACCGAGGTTATTGGCCAGACCGTCTTATACAATGGAATGATTATACGCCAGTTGAAGGACAAACACATTGAAACCACTTTATCCAATGTGGTTGAGCTGCATTAGGAACAGGGGGTGAAGTCATCATTAACCTTTGTCTAATTTAGATTATCAAGCCCTGTGAGATAAGGTAGAGAGCAGAAAAGAAGGGAATGGTGATCAACAGCATTTTGACAGAAAACATGTAAGCACTATTTCATCCCTACTGATGAGGAGCGCAGTATTCTGGACTATTCCCCAAAAAAGTTCTTGGCATCACCTTAATTCTGTTCCCCAAGACCTAAGGAAACAGAGACCTGCTCTGCATTGCCTCATACAGAGCCTGAATTTAATAAAAACCTGGAATCTCTGTTATTATTAATGCTATCCAAAATTTTCCCCTAATGATAAGCTTTTTGATTAATTCCTACAAAAGTGCAGGACTGGTTTCCCACACGCGCAGTAACAGGAATTCACTGCCGAACACATCGGCCAAGGAATGCCCTCTCAAAGACAGCACTACAATTTGTCTTACCCGCCAGTGGTAAAACCCAGTCTCTTTCCTCTCCTTCCTTTGGAAAAGCACGGCTGCCAGAAAAGGCAGCACTCTGGGTGGAAATGGGCTCCGCAGCACCCCATGGAACATGGGAAAAATGTCCCGTTGCCTCTGCAGAAAATCTGTCGGGGAAAAGCAAAAAAATTAATAAAGAGTCCCCGGACGCCCGTCTGCCAAGGGCCGCTTGCGGCAGGCTGGGTGTGAAGCTTTGCGCAGGACTGGGCTGTGCTCCAGCTGCGAGAAGCGGAGGTGTGGCCAGCACTTGCCAAACGACCCAGTTCAAAGCCTTGCTATCAGGTTTTCCAAATACTGGTAAAAGATAAGGGCAGCAAAGTAGCGCCCAACGGGGAAGCCCTGGGCAGGAGGAAGCACCGCTCCGTGATTAAGCCACAACCTCAAAACCCCCAGTCCAGATTTCCTTTGAGAGTTCCAGCAACCTGATTTGTGACTTTGGCTGTTTTAAACCCTTTCAGAATTTCAGCAGAGATCAAAAAAATAAATAATTTTAAAAAAAATAAATAGAAATTCCCATCTTACAAACCTGAAGCAAAGCTGAATTTATCATTGACTGTAGCTGTTCAGAGAAGTTTCAGGGAGGCCTGAGCAGAGAGATCACATTTTGGTCTGCGTTAGGATGCCTCGGAGAATATTGATTTACCACCACGTCTCACTTCTCGCTATGTCACTGGCCTCACATGTCCCCCCCTTTACTTCACTTCATGCAACAGTCTTGACTTCCACCAAAGGTTCCTGAAAAATTTTGCAACAGATAGGGCAGACTTTTATGAGTCTATTGTGCCTCAAAAAATATTTAAGCAGTAAAGGAAATTGTTTACTAGGAGTGATTAATTTATTAAGAGCTGATGACAGTTGGCTTGTCTCAAGCTTTTTATTGAAGAGCTTAAACTGAAGCAGCAGACCAAAAAAAACCAAACTTAAGTGTTTCAACAACAAGAATGTGGCAGAGAGTGTATGAAAGCAAGTAACGTAACGTGTCATGAGCTCTACACAAACATGAGAATGTGACACATAATCAGCAAGGTGCCATTCATTAATCATTTCCTGTCATTACTGTCAGTCACTAGATCGTAATTTAAGAAAATTAATAAAAACATAGGCACTGACACTTAGAACACAAACAAGTCAGTACTAGTTAGTGAACTGATGTACCTTAGAGTCAATGCGCAAGCAAAAAGCAAACAGTACCATTGCAAAACAACCAGCAACTGCTGTAAAGCTCTCATGTGGTAAAGAGAGACACCGGGCTGAAAATGCAGTTTCTTTGCATTACGACATACCACTGCACTGAAAGTGAAGGATTGTCACATTACATTCTATTTATCTTCAAAAAATTGCAGAACCATGTGTGATTTATTTATATTTAATCTAATATAGCTCCACTATAAATGACAGGAAAACTGAAGCAGCCTCACACAGTAAGCTAACACGGAGAAATCACACTTATTCTACTTTATTACAAGCAGTATATAAAGCCTGTATTTTATATTGCAAGTACCCAATTGTGTTTAAAATCAGGCCTACCTGCCTTCTCATGAAGTTCTCTCTCCTCTTCCAATCAAATCTCAGCATAGGGGTCTCATGTTTATAGGATTTCTCTCAAGAAAAACTGAAAGCGCTTTAGAACACATGCTTAAGAATTGTTTCATAGTCAACGGATCATTCATTAGCACAGTGTTTGTGTGCAGCTTTAGCTATGTACAGACACTACTGACGACCAACTTAATATCCAAAGAGAGGCTTCTTGCCTTTGTCACTTCTTAACAGACTAAGAAAAAAAAGCAAGCAAAATGGCTTCAAAACCTGAGGCAACAAAGATGATCCCACACCTGGCAACTTTACTTCTGCTTGGATTAGTGGTAAAGACTAAGAGGAGAGCCAACATGCAGTGTGTAATTTAAAGAGGTGATGATTCCAAAGGATGCTACCGAGGTTGATTTTTTTTTTGGAGAGTTGGTCTTCTCCAGAAATACTAATATATTCAATTGTCCAACACGGAGACAAGACTCTTCTTGAAATCTACCATTTCAACAGAATGGGAAAACTGAAGATCCATATTCTACTTCCAAAACTAAACTAGTCTATGACCTACAATCCAAGCAACTGCAAATCTGTGAATCTAAACATTTCCTGATTTGATCATACAGAGCTCAACATCCCTCCCCCCGCCCCAAAACAGCACACCACCACTCAAAAAAAGTGTCAGTAATTTTAGCATTCTCTAGTAAGCACATATTTAATGGTATAAGACTTTCAAAAACATTATTCAAAGAGAGAATACAAAAGTGGGTTTAGTAGGATTTTGAGAACATTCACAAGCATACTATAAACTTGTAGATTTAAAAAACAAAGTTGAAAAGCGATGACAGCTCTCATACGACATGGCCTCATTTGAATTACACATATTAAAGCAGGAGACTAGGAGCCCCTGCACAGGGTCTGACATCCAGGAGAAAGTGAGGACTAACACATAACAAAAATAATAAATCTAAAGCAGCCCAGAGAAGCTTAACTGCACAATGACTGAAGCACACATTGATTCACAATATTTATTACAATCTATTGCTTTAGATAAACCTGCTGTATGGTTAGTAAACCCAAATCACGTTGTAAGAACCAACAAAAAAAGTTACAGCACAAACCACATCTCTGTAAAAGGTACGCGACAGAGGTGAACAGAGGCACAACCTTAACCACGTAAGAGCACAATGAAGATCCTCATGTGTGAATACAGCTCTCCTGGTAGCAGATAACGAAGGTAAATGAAAATCGGACTAACAGTACTAGGTTACTAGGCTAGGTAAAAACCAGAACAATATCGTTATATCAGTATATAAAGAATACAGGGCCTTTTTAAACACCCCTCTTTCATTCTCAATGACCTGTAAACACAACTCTCCCAAAACATCTTCCCTCTGTACCTGAACTAGTATATAAATATCTATACAGAATGTGCAAATCCAATATAAGTATTTTTAGGATCTCTTCTTCAAATAGAAGAAATACAAGGTTAAAAACATTACCACCACAGATCCCCTCTACCAAGCCTCTGCAGAAAGACATCAGCCGCAATACTGCCCAAGACATCCAAGTACAGAAGCAGCAAAACACTGGACTACGAAATCCGTGAGAATGTATGGCATGTGAACAATAAATACAAACACATGTGGGAAGGGAAGAAACAGTTATCAAGGGAAACTAGTAACACTGGCAAATGAAAGTAAATTAGGACTCTTATCAGCCTACAGTAGATCTGTTCCTAAAAACGCTCACATAACAATGGCTTAAGTAAACCTATAATGTTAACTGAGATCTGATTACACCTTAGGCAGACAGGCTTTATTCATCTACTTGTTTGTTAAGAGGCAATATCGGTAGTAGTTACATGCCATGCTCCAAACTATTTAATAATTACATAAGTATTGTTAGACCAGGATGTTGGGAGTCAGACAGCCACGCTACTGGGTTATTTGTTACTGCTGTCTTTGCATTACCACTGCACAGATTCTTTCTGCACCAATCAAACATTTTAATATCCCTCATACCAATCTGCTATAGGTTAAAGTTTGTGAAAAAATAAGTTAGACAAAAATATTACAGCCTACAAGGAGTGTAGTACAATCTAGTTTTTGTAGTTAAGACTTCTGGCTCGAGAGTAACTTAAGAACAGTACCAGCCTGAGCAGAATGCAGTTCTAGAGCATTTAAAATACAGAAATGTTGAAATAGTCTGGATTTTATTGAACGCTGGAAAGTGAACCAGAGACCAAAGAACTTATACACACAAATGTCAACTGTAGTCTAGAAGCTCAAGCAATAACTATAGTTCACTCCCTTCAGAAGTTGCTTTACAGGGTATTCTTTGCTTTTTGCTTTGAGTGCAGATGTGAACTTCTTTGAATAGTCTCTGAGCTTCCACTCATGCTAAGCAGTGAACATATTCAGTGCAAATAGCATACAAGTTAATTCAATTTACAATTCAAACTAAAGTAAAAAGGAAAAAAAAATGCTTACTAGTGGTATCTACTTCTTGTCTGACTATCTCCTGTAGAACTTACCAGAAGGTCAGGTGATAGCACTGAGTATCAATAACAAGATTCCTTTGGCCAGCACTTAAACATTCCCATTACTGAGATGAAAGTAAAATTGTATTTTCTAGGTCTAGAAATAGGCACAGAAGCCTTCCCTATGCCAAACACCTGGCAACCACCATGCAACACTGATACAGCTGCAAAGACTTTAAAGGAATTTTCTTTTTTGGAAGAACTATTTACATACAAGGCCAAATCACAACATTGTTACCCAAAGGAGGTAAGTGTTATGGTAAAACTTGACTTGTGGTGAATGCCCAACGGTTGTCTAACAACACATTTGCAAGGCTGGAGTGCAATACAAAACTCACTACAAAAATCAGTTTCTATTATTCATCTGAGTACTGGCAGGTTCAGTGTAGTTGCCAGCACTATAGTAACATGGTTAAAGTCATTTTCTAGTAAATCAATATTGCCAGATCGGTACAGTCAGTCCACAGACACAAATGACTTCTAACCACTGTAAGAAAACCTAGCAACAAGCCTCAAAAATCTCAGAGGCATCAACTTAAGTCATCAATTCTGAATTTCATACGACTGGGCAGCTGGGGCAGTTGACCATGTCAGGTGTCCAATGTGTTGACTTCTTTGGAGCAGAAATAATGCACAACTATTGCATTAGGGTATCGAGCAAATGCACTGTAAAGACACAGAACACAAAAATCAATACAGGTTTCCCTATTCAAACAACATCCAAGTTACGCAGAATCAGAAAAAGATGCTTACATGAGTGTGACACTTTATTGTTTAAATTACAGCCTGAATATATTCTTGAGAAAACCAGACAAAAGAATTCTATGGATTTTGTAAGAGTTTCATTTAAAAATATATATTTTCCTGTCTATAGGCACACTTACTTGGAAGTCATTGGTAATCCATCTTGTTGAACTTAACAGCATTAGAAAAATCCTAGACTGCATATTCAAATTTAAATTCTGATGCTAGATGCTACACACTAACAGCAAAAAACTGAATATGCACAGCAATAAGTATATTTAGACGTATGTTCATTAAAATATTTTGGAAAAAGAACCTTTCCTTATCATTGTGAATGCTACTGATATCTCAGAAGGGTTCACACATCAACAAGAGAAACAATGAACAAGCTAGTCATGTGGCATTTTATTGGAGTTCAAAGAGCAAGAAAGAAAAAGTGCAAATAAAATTTGCATTCTATACTAACCCATAATTACCTACTGGGAATGGCAGAAGGAAAGTTATTACCATCCAGGTATCAAGTAAATTTGTTCTACTTTTAGATGTCCTAAGACAATGTAAATCAGTCAGGGAACCACAAAGCCATCAGATATAGAAAACTATTACACATATATCTTAATTTGAGATTCTTTATATCACCCTTCTTAATTCTAATTAAGAACTGAGTAGTAAGCAGTGCTCTTAGAAAATTTTCCAAACTCAGTAGGAGAAGCAATTTTCTGTCTTCTAGAGTTGTGAAGTCCAAAGTCTTAGGAGTTTCTGAAGGGATTTTATTCTCCTTTGTTGAAAGCAGGATTAAAACTCGTGCAGTAAACTTCACTGACTAAAGCTTTGATGTTTTCCCAGCCCCCCTAGTCGAGTGATGTAATTTGTAATTCAAACACTCTTCAAACGTCTCCTTCCTACTGCTGTTCTCTCTGTATATACATACATTCCAAGTTTTGCGACATTCTTAGTTTAAGTGTACTAGATTCACATTCGACCCAGTTTCCCAAGCTTTAAGGTACATGCTCTCTCACCTGTTACCGATCTTCTTTTTACATACAGTGCACACCTTCTCCTCTGTAATAACGCACTTCACTTGCTGATGCAAGATCCGCTCCTCCTGGACCTAAAGAAGAATTAAAAAACCAAACTTACTCAAAAAGCAACGCCACACCACAGCTCCCTTCTAGCCTGGTGAAACTGAAGAGTGTCACAATATTTAATTTTCAGTGGCTGTATCTACATTAGCAAGTTGTACAGCACAAAAGAAGCAGGTCTATAGAACAGAGCAGCTGATACTGAACATCCAAAATTCTCACTATACCCATTGCAGGACTTTACTTTCAGCTAGTCTGGTCCACAGACCAAGGCAGTCTAACCACTAGGGGGTGTTCAGGCGAACTACTGAACTGCATCATCTGGTTTAGTTTATCTGAAAGAAATCCAGTCCATGCTCTCCGAGATCATCCTGCAACGCACACCAGAACATACTGAGTCCAGAGACGCACAGCAAAGACACACACCTCATCCAAACTAAAATGAATGTACTCACCATCTCCTGAAAAAGGCACATTCAATCTACTTGATGCATATTTACTCTTTTCAGAGTTTTACTCTTTACTCATCTGGACAACACACATTCCATATAAGAAACAGTTAATTTAAACATCTGTTTGAAAACACTATTCCAAGAAATGACAGGTAGTGGGAACTTACCCTCAGAAACTCTGCATGGAGAAGATTCTTGAGTACTTGATTAAATCTTTTCTTCTGAGCATTTTCTTCAAGGACTTTCTCTAAGAAGATTCGAATCTCACTAATCTGTGTATTTGCTGGGAGTAGGTTTATCGCCTGGAGCAAAATATACGTAGTTAGGAAAAATTAAAAAGGAATAGAGAACAAAATAGGATAGAATTTGATACATTTAGCTTGACACTGTTACAAGTTGGTTTTTTGCCTACTTCAGTACCTTCTGTCACCTTCTGCCAACAGTACAAACTGAGTACTCACAAGTCTTCCTTACCTTGGTGGTATCCAGTTTGCTGTGATGCAGTTCCAAAACCTGCAGAGCAGCCTGCAGATTGGCTTGAGGCTCCAGCACTTCCATCTTGATTGGTCCCAGGCAGTGAACACTAGGTGGGGAGAGATACATCCGGAGCAGTGACAGATAGACCTGTTGCACACAAAAAGAACAGTTCTGAAACCACTGCACGCATCCACAACTGACAGTGTTAGTAGAACCCAGCAATGGTACTAGATAAGTTGTACCCATGCCATTCAAAATTCTGAAGGGCTCATTTGAACAGCTCTTGACTTAAAACAACAAAAATTGAAAAGTACTCATCATAAAAAGATATTCAAGGCCTTTTAAGACTTGCACTCTACACTAAAGTTTTTATAGAAAAACAGTTTTAATCACACTTCCCTCATTTATCTTACATAACTCATTTATAAGCTTTAGAAGCCGCTTCACTGCTTTTTACCATTAACTTTTCTGTAGATGTACGTGGAATACACACAGAGTATTTTGTCTTCTGAATTCCATCAGAACTTCAACTACAGAATATATGGTCAACTCCAGTGACACAGTAACATTCTCAACAAAAAAAAATTTAAAAAAATAAAAATACCCCCCACCCCCAATCATCTAGCAATTCCTAAATTCCACAAGTTTATATATAGTTTTCTGTCCCGCGACACAAACCCTGAAAAAGTCTATACAGAGCAAAAACTTTAAAGTCCCTAACATGGTATGAATAGTCTAATACATCCTTACTGAAAAGGAAGACTTCAAAGATGAAGCTACTTACATCTTTGTTGCCATCTTTGTTTCTGTCATAATGTTTATGGCAGTAGCTAGAACAGAGAAGGATCAAGTGAAATGCAGAGACAGTTTTGGAAACCAGAGAATCAGTCCACAGAAATTAACATTTAAATGCTTTGTTTACTGAAGCCATGCAAGTTAGGTCACCATACATCCAATTCTGATCCATTAATCAAGTTGCACAACAAAATTACACCGTTTACACTGCATTACAATGCTGAGAAAAGGGAGGTTTTGTACTAGTCTCCCACTTCCCATCAACTTAAAAAACATTTAATTCAGCAATGTAAAAAAAAAAAAGGGGGGGTAAAAAGATGTCTCCACTCAACACATAATAGCACAAAAATACATGTGTAGATAGGTCTAATTACTGTATCTGAATCACAAAGAGAAGGGGTTTATTACTATATACTGCATATTGGGGTTGAATGTCCTCTGACAGGTATTTGCTGAAACTAGCTTTAAAAGAAACTCTAATGTTGAGCTATATCTGCCATTATCAGTTAATTCTATTTTCACCTAAGTACTGTCGATTCACTCAGAAGGTTCCCTGACCCAATGCAACTAGCAAAATGCCTTATCTTTACTAGAGAGGATTCTGCTAACTGAAGGAGCTTAACTTTGTATTTGGGCTAGTGAATGTCTCTCCACGAGAAAGGAAGCAAAACAACAAACAGAAGTCCACAAGCTAAGAACAGGTGTAAACAAAGAAGTCATTGATTAAAGTCATATCATTCTGAAGTGCAATGATAGAAGAGCATGAAAAGGTAAACCTCAAGGGGATGTCATCATCATGGGTAACTAACAGACAGATTTTAGGCTGGAAGAGCCTAGAAGTCAAGAAAACACAGAAACCCAGAAGATCCTGAAGGCTTACAGCATTCATGCTCCACATACAGCAACACTTCACTACACATCCTATCCTAGGGCAGTGAGCAAACTAAGTCTTGCCAAAAAAAAAAAAAAAACCCAAACAAAAAAAACCACCCTTACTTTTCAGCCATGTTGGTGTCCTTCAAAATATGAACATAAATAAAGAGAGCTTGCTCATGCTTCCCCATACGACCCAAGAGCAGAGCACGTTCTTCCAGGAGACCTAGTGATAGCACAAAGGATTAGTCAATAGCTACACAGAGAAATTACAGCATAACCTCCACTGGTGAACAGACTACCAGAAGGAACTATGAACTTAGTCTGAGCACAGGTTAAAATTACACTAAGACTGTAACTCTACTTCACACTAGTCTCAGTAACATTTTAGGAATTCTTAAGTAACCTTAAGAAACAACAAACTTCAGATCTGCTGAGCAATTCAGGCTCATCAAAAAGTTAGGCTAAATATTTAAGGGAATAATAGAATCATAGAACATCAGGTTGGAAGGGACCTCAAGGATCATCTGGTCCAATCTTTCTTGGCAAAAGCACAGCCTAGAGAAGATGGCCCAGCACCCTGTCCACATGAATCTTAAAAGTGATGGGAATCACCACAAGGTCTTAGGCCACAGTTACAAGAATCCTGCAGAGACTGGTAAACCCAACTGTGCCAGCAAACCCAGAGTTAGTATACACAGCAGCGCACAACTACAGATACGGCCATCTTCTCCATTTCTAGTCACCATGACTCTACAATAAACAAGGAGGTTTTTCTGTACAATGCAATAAGCTAGGATTTAATTAACCTACAGAAACTGAACTCACCATCAAAGGGGAAGTCACTAATCAGTCGACTAGGTTCATACCAGCTAGATTTCTCCAGAAAAAGCAGAAGCTTCTTCCGGTAATCCCCCAAGTCTCCTCCTTCCTCCCCAGCAGGCACTGGAGTTTTATCTATATGTAAGAAAACAACATAAGTTACGGTATTACCACTACTTCACTACACTAGTTCACAGAAGGAGATAAACAAACAAATCATTACAAGCAGGAACCAAATGCTGATTAAGCTGTTACATGGGCTGTGATTCTGATGCACCTGCCAAATTACTTCAACTCTGTAAAACACATCAAGTTGCTGGTTAAAGAATAGAATCAGTTATTCAAGACCCTCCTCTACCCTTAACATGCAGAATTCAGGGAGCAGTAGCTGCCATTTCATACAATCATGAACCAAGTGTTACTTGGTGCCTTAAGATCCCTAGGGTGGCAATAATCTAGACTTCCCTACAAAGCCACAACTTTTGTTACGGTTCCTTCATCACTTGTATCTTGTTCTGGATGTGAAGAGGGAAGGCTTACAGCAACAGATTGTGAAGGCTCCCCCGTGCTGACCCGTGTCCCTGGTATTCCCACCAGAAAAGGCTAAACATACCTGCAGGGAAAGAACTGAGATATTCTTTCATTAAGCCCTGCACTTTCTCACAGTACAGCTGGATCAGACAGTTGTGAAACTCTGCACCAGTTTCTTCCCAGACATGAATGATGTGTTCCTGTAAACACATGTTCAGGTTCAGTTATAGACACTTCCTCTGGGAAGTAATTTGTTATAAGCAAGCAACAGTTCCATGCTTTCCTTTACCAAGCTTAACTTCATGATTTCATACATTTTAATTATTTTTTCTTACGTCAAAGCTAGCATTCTCTGAGACAGCATCAGGCTCCAACGCTTGGAGAACTAAAGCCTTACATATAGCATGCTGCACCAAATGTAATGCACTAGTAGAGACTGAGTTCTTACCAGGTAAGGAATAGTCAAGCTTTTAAAATTTTCTATCAAGAAACTGAGCACTTTGTCTCGTGGCAAAGCTTCCACTTCAGGGAGGTCTTCCGTAAATATCTGTTAAACAAAATGTTATTCACAGCATGGTGATTTTATTTAAAATGTAAGTGCCACAGTGTATTTTCTCTGAGGCACTGAAACCCAGCATGTCATCACATACGTCCAAAGAGTAAGCAGAAGTAGTATAAAAAAAAATCCGAGTAGCTTATTCAGGCCCTCAGAAGCTATCTCTCATCAGAAAGGATGAACAAACATCCCCACTTCTGCCTTAGTAAATACTCTTCTTTTACAGTGCCCAACACCTCCTAAATACAGGGAGTTAATTCTATAACAAGGAAGGGGAAAATAAGAAAGGCAAATTAACGCTTTGCATTTAAATACTGAATTGGGCTCTCATGCAAAAAGCATGACATAAAATTAAATGTTGTATCAAAGGTTCCTAGCTACTTATTACAAGATAAAGTATTACAAGGATGGAAAAGGATAAGAAAAACTGAAAAGCTATCCTACTCTATCTACTGATAATCTTACCACAATAGAAAATATAAATTATATATCTAATTAAATTTAGCATTGATACATGGCTTCTTAAATTGAGTTCTCCCAGTTCCATACACTGCGCTAAATCTCAATGGCAAGGTGCCTGTTTCAACTACACTTACCTTCAGTCCATCTTCAGGAAAATCTCTTAGCACCCAGACAGAGTAGGAAAATACCAAGTGCAAGTTCTCTGTGCCTAGAATACAAAAAGCAGCAGTGCTCAATGTTAAAATCCTAAAGAACCACCTACTCACAACACAAGCATTCCAAAGTCTTCCCTTTTTTTTTTTTTTTTTTTTAGGGGAGAAAAAGCACTGTACTTTTTTCACTTTTGTCATTTCCTTCAGTCCATTTCCAGCCTGCCAGTCTAATCACTTCCATAGCAAATGGTCAAACCCTTCATAACAAGTAGTAAAGCATTGTAGTATGAAGTAAATGGCACAGAAACTACATGACAGGTAATAACTTTTCAGCTCTTAAGAAAATTTAGGACCTGTCTCTTTAAAAGAGTACTTTTATTTGGACAATTCAGTTCACAAAGTTTACAAAACGTGTTAGGAAAACATGACTTTCCCCTCACCCTCATGATCAGAACCACTGAGGCATTCACTGTTCGAACAATGCAACACCACAACTATACAAGAAACAGAAACCTACACCAACACCATAAAAAGACAGTTTGCTTTTCTTCATCCCATGATATCATCAGGAGTAAGTTACTTTTTAATCTTTAAAACAAGCAGCATCTCCAAAGTAGCAGTATTTTAAAAACCAGAAAGATGAACGCTATGAAGTAAAACAATTAAACTAGCCGCCAGAAGAGCCAGTTCCAAAGCTTTGGAAACAAAACAGTGACTTGGCAAACAGCACTAAGGTCATGGGTCTGAATTTCGCTGAACTTCAATTAACTTTCTGAATTAACAGGGCATTGTATGGTAATGGGTTTGCTAGCCTCACTGAGAAAATTTAACAATTTCATTAACAAGAACAAGAGAGTCTAAATCCTTATAAACAAGCATAAGATTATTACAATAGCTCTTCTCCAAAGAACAAGTTGCCTTTACTGAAATCACAACGAAATAAAACATGAAGTTACGATCTACTCAAAACACTCACGACCACAGAAGGAGAGGACGAACTCATCAAGTAATGACCAAAGCTTAGAGATCAGAATACCTAAAGGCCAACATCACATCACACCACAAAATAAAAAAACTGGCTCCCTCAGCACATAACATTCAGCCGCATGGGGATTTTTACACTGAAGGTCACAGGCAAGGATGTTTTTGCTGCTAGAATTAAAGCAGACACTAAACCTTCTCAGTAACAAATCCCTAATTTAAATGACTGATAACAAGGAAAAGTTCTGCAGAGCACTATTTTAACAGATAAAGAATGGTGTAATACAGAAAACTATCTACCATCCAGTCAAATACATAATTCTCCTGTGCCTACCTCTGCCCAGATAAAAGTGTATTTTTGATGGACATGGCCAATTACAGAATTAACAATTAATATTTGCTTTGACACAATAAACAACAAGTGCTTACTCCGCTGCCACATGGCAAGTATCAAATCCAAATCAGTAATACATACTTGATGACTTTCTCTAATTACCTAAGAACTGTTTAAGAACACTTAATTAAATGCCCAAAAACCTACAGACAAGATATGACTAAAGAGCTTCTACCTCACTCAGAATGTAAGTGAAAGCAAGTTATTGGACAGGAGGAGACTATTCTGAAAAGCAGCAAAATCAAAAAAGGACTTGAGAATTCACAATGAATAGTCAACAAAGAAAGCTCCTATCATGATGCTGTGACCAGCAACTAGAACCGTTACACAAAAAACAAAATCTTCATATAGGATTCTTCATCTCAGGAAAGATACCACAAGCCCTAGCAACTAGAAGTTAAGACTTTCATCTGGAAAGCCTAACACAGAAGTTGGACTTCCCTTTTGTCAGGGATGGTAAGTCACCACTGGAAGAAAATTCAAAATACTATGTCACGTTTTGTACCAATTGAAATTTTTAGCAGGAATAAGGAATGTTTTCCAGTAAGATACTCAAGTTTCAACACGACACTCACGAACTAATCGCTGAAGCTTGCATTATGCAAGAAACGAGACAAGATGACATGGATACCCTTTAGCTCGATAGTCTCTAGAACACTGCTGAACAGTAACAAAACCAGAGTCCAACAAGATTAACACCTTCACAAAAAAAAAAGCTCTCCTTCGTACTCACCCAAATGCTGCAGATATTGCACTGTCCTCTCATGACCCTTCAAAGGCGAGTTGGCTTTCTTTGATTGATCCACCAGTACCTGTAATGCTTTTAGAACAACAAAGAGGTTAATTCCTTTGTATCCACAAGTACCATTCCAACTTGAACAACAAAGCGCATTTTCCCTCTTCTGCTACCAGAGGCAAAACAAAGTTTTGTTTTAAACACACAGACCAAACAAGTAACAGGAGCAAAGACCAATTTAACTACATGACCGCCTTAGAAACAAAGTCCCTTCAGAATATTGCCTGCTCCCTGAAGACAAGTTAAATCTCAATACTAGGAATACATGCTCCTTTCCCTTCTCCTCTCCCCACAACAACCACATACAGACCTTTCTCATGCAGACCTTTCTTCTCATACAGTATTATCAGTTCACTGTATTTGTGAGCCTTCTTTAGTACGTGCTCGCTCTCCTCAATATGGCAGTGATTGTTCTCCAGGCGT
This sequence comes from Rhinoptilus africanus, assembly GCA_013400135.1. NCBI lineage: Eukaryota > Metazoa > Chordata > Aves > Charadriiformes > Glareolidae > Rhinoptilus > Rhinoptilus africanus. The sequence goes on from VXBO01004744.1 coordinate 579,175, forward strand.
AGCAATGGTGCCACCAGTGCTACATTTGTCTGCAAACAAAAAAGGGAGCACTTAAATATACTTCTAATGTGCACCTCCTAAGCTTATAGTACAAAACAGGAGCTGGACAAGAGAAAAAACAAAACAAAACAGAAAAAGCCTTATAGCATAATAAATCACAGTTTAACATCTTAGAGCAAGGCCCATCTTCATTTCCATAATTTGTTGGGGCAGAAACAAAACAATATATCAGAGCTACTCCCCTTCAAGAACAGAGGTCAGCTTTGAAAAACACTGTTGACAGCAAAGATCGTATTCTCCTGCATTTAGCAGTACAAGGCAATATGAGAAGTGTTTATTAGAACTTCAAAATACATAGGTATGGTCGCATCGTTTTGACAGATGCAGAAACCAGAAATGGACAGATCAGCTTTATTTCATGAAACTACTTCCTAACCAGTGAGCAAACCAGCTAACGCCAAAGTTGCACACATCATTTTTAGATCAAAGACAGACAGCTGTGTGAGAATTTCTGAAGTAGCTCCTTATCCTCCTTCTTAAACATTTCAGCCTGGAATTCCAACAGAGTTTGCATGGTAAAGGAAAGGCCTCTAGGTCAGGCAGAAACTCACATGTAGGTAACACTTTAACAGGGTGGTATCAATGATTTGTAGCAGCTTCTTTTTGGATTTGATCGTGGGTGTTCCTTCCATGAGGGGTGAGGTACTGGACTGATGGTCAGAATCATTCAGCTTCTTCACCAGTTGACTTCTTTTCTGCAGGACATGAAATGAAATTTTAACAGGAAAAGACCATGGATTTCTCCATTCCACCTCAGCAAATATAACATACCAACTAATAAGACTAAATTAAACCAGTTTAATAACTTGTTTTGTTTCCTAAAGAATTTTTATCATACACATCACCTTTCCAACCACATTCAGGTGTATACGTTTCTTTTGCAAGTTTATAGCCTTGCAAGATGCCCAGAGTCTTGAGAAAATAGTCAGAAGCAAACTCTGTTAACCTGAACAGAGACATTGTACAGAACTTAGGAGACATTTAAAACATTTGGAAGACAATTTAGGTTTTGAACTTCCAGGCACAAAAACTATCCTCCTTCAGACATGAGCTTCCTTTTAGTCTAGTATGAATGGCAACAGAACAATTCAGATTCCAGCTAAAACAAAGTAAAGAGGACAGAAGTTACAGTACCCACTACCTCCTGTTCCACCTTTTAACGCATGCTTTTGACCTGTCTCCTGGATAGAGTGCCTTCCACAATAGTCACCAAACAAAAACAAAAGATGAAGAGCTTGAGTTCTCTTCAGAAGGCTACTAGAAATAAAATACTGGGCTCATATTCAGATATGGTCCATAAGTAAATTTTGCCCAGTCCTCACAGAAGTCCCACGTATTGTCTCCCACATATCTGTGAGGCACCTCACGTCTTCCAGTTCCCCTGCTTTCTCAGAAGCTACTGCCATAGTTTCCAACCATGAAGACAGCCCATTAAGGCTATCATGACAGAGCTGGAGGAGGCATACTGCTTCCTGCACAAAGCTAGCCAACAAAGTATGCTAAAACTGAATAATCCTGCTCTAAAAACAGATATAGGAGCACTCACTTGAGTTAGGTAGTCTATCAGAGCTAAATGTGCCTTCTCCAGCTCTGCCCCAGAGAGACATGGCAGGGGGTTGGGATACTGTAGCTGTTTCCTGTAATCTGTGGGCAGGAGGTCAGGATACAGACCCATCACATGAGTGGGATCTAAGCAAAAAATAACTAGTATTAGTAACCATTCATAACATTATTTTTCCAAACTCTTAAATATACGTAACCTTTGAGCAAGCTTAGTTTTCCAACAGAGCTGTTTGTAGTCAGCTTGTATATCCACAAGGTTCCAGATAACAAAGTTTGCTTAATAAAGAAAAGAAGCAAGAAGACGACTGTTTCAAAGTCCAAGCGCAACAAGTTCCAACCTGTGAGCTTGGCACATCTGGAGGACAAGCCATTATTATAATCCTCTTACTGCTCTTCTTGCAGAGTCCCTGCTTTAACAACTCTGACAGTAGGACAGGATTTCTAGGAACAAGCAATGTTTTCAGAGAAAATTTACTGTGCTTTTGAAACAAGAATTGAATAGTACATTCTGTAACTAATGAGCACACGTTTTCATGGAGTCTAAGCAAATTCAAAATTACTGCCCTCTAATTTAAGTTCAAAGCATACTGAGTTCTCATCTCTTTTCTTTCACTGTAGTTTTCCAAGGTAAGTATGATGTTGAGTGCCATCAAAATAAGTTCCATGTTTAAATTCACCGGGGATGTGCTGTCGCCAATAAAATACTATCAGTCTTAAGCACTATTCTACGGTACAGTCCAGTCTTCAGGTGTTCTTCCAATAATCCTAGTATGAACCAGAGAAATAGCATCAGACTATTCTGACTTCCAAAGCCACAGAAAATTTTCCTGGCTTCAGCAGCTTGGTCCACTAAGCTGGGAACGGGGTTAAGGGTTCCTCAGTTTGGTCCAGGTCCAAGGATTTAGCAAACCTACAGATGTTCCTTATTTTTCATTCCAAGCTACAAGTAGGCTTCTGGCAGCTGCTGAAACCCACAACTTCAAGGGTCTGTGTACATGCTATGCACACTGTACAACAGCCTACAATACAAATATATTTGGCACAAAGGGCAAATTCATGATTTAACTCACTGACTGGAGCTAACTAAATACTATAGCCAGTTTCACAAAAACCAGACAAATAGCTGCCTAGGCTATCTGCCATTCAGAGTGGACTGGTCTGCACAAGACACTGCTGTTTTAAAACAAAAACAAAACAGGAAACCCTACACAATAGTCTGCAAGCTTTGTTTCATTCCTCCTAGCCTAGGTATCTCAATGCCAACCCAAGCATTTACCTGTACCAAGCTTGGCAAAAACTTGCATGGATTCATCAAAGCGCTTCTGACAGAAGAGGTTGAAGGCAAAGAGGTTCTTTATGTGGTGAATTTGTTGTCGCTTCTCACTATCTGAATCATCTTTCATTTCCTGCACACATACAAATTAAGCAACATTAAAAACCTTTGGGCCAGGTAAATGAGAAGGAAACACTATACAGAAATAACAGAAGTATTATCCTTTGGAGATAGTAAGAAGAAAAATTATAATTTTCCAAAGTGAACACCTATGATGGCGATTCTCAGATACTATGCTTATTGTGTCACTGAGATAATCTAGAAGGTTTGAAAGCTACCCTTGGTTATCTATATACTTGCTCGATCACAGTAACCATGTCTTCACTCATTTGCCTTTTCAATTTTTTTTTCTCAAATTAGTAAAACAAATGCAATTAAGTTATTTTAATGTAGTTCCAGGGAAGTTTCTGAAAATCAGAAAATCCTAAAACCGGAAGAGCAATATAATTAAACACACTGCTTCGGCGTCTCTAAGAAATTATTACGTTTCAAGAGTAATATGAAGTAGCATTTGACAAAACATACAACTCCAAGCAAAAACCAGTCCAACTGACTTCAAAGTCTAAAAGAAAGTAACCGATTAAACAGCTAAGAGATAATCTTTCACATACAAGATGATATCTCAAAATCTCAATCACAATAAATCAATACAGAGGAACAGCAGCATAAAACTAAAACGTAACTCAAAAAAGGTCAGAGTTGACCAGTTAGTGCAAAGTGGACAGTAGGGAAGATAAATTCTCCAGACTAGCTACAGTCAAGCAGAAGGCAAACATCCTTTTGGGTACTTTTGCACAAGTGCATCTGCTGCAAACCCAAAGGTTTTGGGAGTACTTACTGCCAACTGCAAAGCCAACTCAAACTGCTTGTCCTGCAGAAGCTGCTGGATCTGCGTGGCTATGGACACTGGAATGAGCCGCCACACGAAGTGATTACTTGCCACATATATAATATTTGCACTGTAAACAAAACAAAAAGGTAAGTTACTAAGTTCCAGCACTGAGAAAGAGGCAATACCCTATTTGAAAAAAAAAAAAACAATCCTGGTTAATACACACATGAATCAATCAGATACAAGGGCAACTTGAGCAATATTGAAAAGCAGAAAGAAGAATGATGTACCTCCAGTGATCAAAAATTCCCAAAGACACTCAAGTCTGTCATTTAGTCCTCTAAGGTATCGCCTCCACTCATCTTTTCATAAAAAACCCTCAGACTCCTTCAATGCTGCTTTTTAAGCTGAGGGAGTTAGAAAAGCTCTTCCTCTCCCAGCTTTTCAGAGTGTTACCATATACCCAGACAGCCCGACAAAAGTAATAATCAGTTATATTCAATACCCTCCAGAGGTGATAAAGCGTGGTCTCTGCAGCTCAATACTCTGTACCAGCAGCCGGGGTTCAAAAGTGCGGATCTCCACATACCTTGGCAGAACAGCAATGATGTAGGGAGGCTGGTGTTCTATTAACGAAACAAGTGAAAAATGTAAGTTGGTTGTTCTCAAGTATTCCTTGAAACAAGCCATGACTTAAAGTCAGGCTTCTCTTCGATTTTTTTTTTCCCTTGAAATGCGTCCCTTTTTTACTCACTGAAAACAAAACTCAATGCCCAACACCAACAGCAATTTGCTAACAGACTACTAGCAGGCTTTTTGTTCATCTTTCAACATAAGGAATTTCTGTGCCATTTAGGCGCTCAGAACTACAGTGCTTCAACACATAACCTTCCGTTTCAAATCTTTTCCCTTTATAAAAGACATGTAATATGCCTATTTTCTGAGGAGGAGATAGGCATACAGACTGCAGGCAAAGAAGGGGAATAAACAGAAATAAACACATGAAACCTTCCAAAGAATACAACTTTAAACACTTGAGAAACTATCACGCTCCAAATCTAGCGAACAATTTTGTCATATACACAGGAGTAAAGAAGCAAATTTAAAAAAACATTACTGCTAATTCTCACCCATGGCTATAGGAATATCTGTCCAATTCAAGGCACATTTCTGAGTACAGATCCCTTCTTCGTTGAGCACAACTGTTAGATCATCTTGGCCAACTGCAACTTTTCCATCTGCTACAGGAGCTACCAATGGTTCCAGCTGCTTCCCTGTGGGAAACAGTTCTTTGATGGATCCTTTTCCATCCACCTAGGATAATAAAGAACATAAAAAAGCTGTTTTTAAAAATAACCTTTATTTCAAACCTTTATTGCATAAGACCAAAGCCAAAAACCCCCTGGAGGGATTTACAACCCATACTAATCACTAACAGGACATGTGCAATTTTAAAGAGCAGAAATAAGATTTTCTGCGTATCACCATTTATATTGCTTATACATCATTTGGAAATCAACAATTAATACTTTTGTGTCTGAGTTGATGTATTCCTGTTACTGTAACAGTAACTGAGCACGTAATTCATACAGGTTTTTAAAATGCACAGCACAGGAGCAACATTGGTTAAAGCATACGAACACTTCTTGATGTAAGCAGAGGACTTTGTTTAGGCCAAAACTTTAAACTTTAACATGGTTTTATTCTGGCATAAGTGAGCATTGTAACACAAAAAACAAACTAAAAGCCTAGCAACCTGCCTAGCCTTTTCCCCCCCCTGCCCTAACCACTCATTCTTGTGGCCAGAAGCTGTCCCAAAAATTAAAAAAAAAAATAAAAAATCTAAAAAGCTGTTCCATGAGCTGATCTAACAACTCACTGCCACCAAAACAGAGAATCCTTCTCCTTCATCTCCAGTTATATGTTTCTGCTGCTTCCCTTGCACTACAGCTCAAGCACCCTTATAAATCAACTAGCTAGCCAGCAGAAAACAATACCATAAAAACATGTATATTTTTTCATGCCTATTTAATGAAATTAAGTCATTCAAGGATGGGTCAGCCAAGCATGAAAGCCAACCCAAAGTAGACAATTGGATAGCACATCTCCACTCTGGTTACTTGAGCAGCTGCACAACTACACATATCACTAGAATGGTGGGAATCAGCATCTGGGAGAGCGCTTCAGAAAGGCATCACTTCTTTTGTGAGCAGTGTCGGCTTGAAGTGACCGTAAAAATTGCTGTGCAGTTCTCCTGTTGACTACAGATCACTGTGGCCACCCATGTATGTACACATACGTATGTGTGGTGCACCTCATCTTCATTTCATTTTCCTATAATATCAGCAGCAGTCAATTGTAAGGGAAGAAAAGAGAATGATATATAGCTGTCAAATGAAGCGTAACCGGAAACTCCAATACTAAATTGATGGCAGTAATTTTAAAGACTTTCAAACTGGAATGACTGCAGTTCAGCAAGAGAATCAAGAAAAGAAAAAATGGTTAAGCTCCATTGTCTGCCTGATAAGAAGATATTGTTGATCTTTTTTCCCTTTTAGAGCTATCTCCTTTCTTCATACATTAAATAAAATGCAAACTGAGCTTACACAGACTGCTGCCCAACCAAAATATATCTCTTCCAATGTCTTTTTTTTTTTTTGCAAGAGCTTCAAACACTGGTTTCAACAACAATAAACAGAAGATCAATTCCTGACAATGCATCAGTTTAAAAGGAGACTTAGACTGCCCTTTCCAAAACCACATATAGCAAGGGTACTAGATGCTGGTTTTGCTAAATGTGTGCTCCTGAGCACAGGAGCAGCCTCCATAGCATCTACAGCTATCCAAATCTTCTTTAACACCGTCTTTCAAACTCCCATCTTACCCGTATCAAGTAATAGTCCCTTTTGAAGCCTACGCAGATGGAGTTTTCACACCAGGCCATAGACTTGGGTACATCGGGTACACTGAAGTCCCCCTGAGGAAGACAAGGAAAACAGGTTAAAATGGCTGTCACAAGAGAAAAGCAAAAGTCAAATCTAGCAACACAAAATGTAACAGGAAGCACTTTGTTGACATCATATTCCCCACCACACATGCCTGACTTCTGGTCAAGGAATGGCAGTATTAAACTAAAAGGCAAGATTCGTGCACAGTAAAGAGGGGTACCCAGAGTTAGCTGGTCATTTCCTAGAAGAGCAGCATAGCTGAAAAATTCTCTACCTATTTCCATTGGTTATTTTTATTATTCTGGTATTCACGAGTGCAATTCTCCATGCTTGTCGTCAATAACTACCTTCTGACTTTATGACACATCTGGAAAACTTTGAGCAGAAATGGACCCGCTTCCATAGTGTTATTGTTAGGTATACATTTATAGAGGCTGCACACTAGTACATTTCACTGACTTACCACAACCAGAATGTTAAAATAGAACACAGCCTTTGATTGAACATATGAAACTGTATTAATGCCATTAATTGTGCTTTCAGTAATGTATTTCCACTTTTATTTGCTGCTTCATTCTTAAATAACTGCTGAACCAACCGGAGTCAATGCTCTAGAAGTCAGCAGTGCCTCTGAGTAATAGGGACTGCATGACAAGCAGTAAAGAGCAACTACACTCCCTTGCTGAGGCATGCTAGAGGACAGGAACAACACAACTCACCTGTAGCTCATGGAACTCTCTGTCCTTCCAAAAATAAAGTTGTAGCTTCTTCCGCACTGCCACGCACATTCTCAGCACCTCTTCCCCTGTATCTGACTGCTGTGAAAACAGACAGGCCTAACTCATAGGCACTCAAACTAAGAGGCAAGTAAGCTAATACAAGGCCAAAAGAATCCTCAGCCTGAGGCAAAGCTGTCAGCTGAAGAGCACCTTTGTTCATCCATGCCAGAGGGGCATTCCATAAACAAGGAAAACACAGAGAGAAAGGGAGCAGGATACTTAAAAATGAACTTTGGCAGGGACTGTGACACCAAGGAAATAAATAAAAAAAAAAACAAGAAGAGCACCAAAAACATACAGACACAAAGAGAAGATAAGTAGAGAGCTATCAGCCCTTACCTGAAGACTAGGAGAAACAGCTTGAACCCTGTGAAGTGTAGGAGAGGGCAGGAAGTGGAACAAGGCAAAGAAGTGGAACAATGCAATAGTGACAGATAAACACATTAATAACTATTTAATATTCTAGCCTATTGCAAAAGTTTCCTGACAAGAAATACTAGAAAAGCTACGTGCCTGTATACACAAACAACAAGGCACTTTGCAATGATCAGATTTAAAGGTGCTTTGAAAGTCATCTCTAGTTTTAACACCTTAACACTAGGCTCCCATGGAGCAAACAGATAAAAAGTGATGAAGAGCGCTATGCCATCTCTTCTGTTAATGAATAAAGTTTCTGAATGACATAGTAGACTAAGAAACTCGCTTGAATAGAAGCGCGTCACTTAATAAACCACAGCATATGAACAGAGAATTGCTATACCTTATGGAACCATTTTATGGCCTGAATCTGCCACAACTGCTCTGGGAGTCCTTGGGCCAATACAGTTTAACATAAACAAAAATGTAATTAAAACAGTGATGGAGATGCTTGGCAAAGTAGCTACTACACTGGTAATTTAAGGAAAGGGAATGGCTTTTATATTGGAAGAGGACCTTTTGAAAAAGAAGACAGTCAAAGTTACTACAGGATGCAAATGCCTTGAAGTTTTCTATCAGGAAATTAAAGGTTACAATCACAACAGGCACAGAAAGATATCTTATGAAGCATGGGAAGAAAATTAAGGTGACTACATTAAAAATTTTTGCCTTAAGCAAAGCTTCGGCATCCAGTATGTACTGATTCTAAAAAGCACTAGTACCCAAACAACCTGCATGTAACAAAATCAACAAACCTAATCTATACAGCGACATAAAAAAGTTATCCTTACTACAAACAGTATGGACATTTGTGCTGTTGTGTGCCTGCTCTTACCTGAAGATCACAAGTGAAGAGAGATGCACCTTTTGCCTTGGAAACCGTGGTAATTTGTTGAAATGTCAACAGGTCATGGACATAAATGTTATTTTCTGTTTTAAAGAAAATTCCAATTATTATTCAATATTTAATACATGTAAAGCTCGTTGCTAATTCAAGTAAGTTATCACATTTTATGTTTACATAAGAAGAACTCGTGAAACTAAGAGCTGCAAGAAAGTAAAAGGAATGTCCTTCCAAAAGCCGAAAAGTGCTAAGGCACATACAAATACAAGATGATAAATGCAGAAAAGATGACTAACACCAACACTGGTAAAATTACATGAAGGAACTGAGAACACATGCTAACCAAGCAGAGGAAGTGGGAGTGGAAGGGACAACAAGCAGGCCAGAGCAGAGCAAGTTCATGACGGAAGATTCTGTGAACAAAGACCATTCTGAACTGGCTCCTGAAATTAGTGGAAAGTGAACAGTTTCAAATGGAGGGTACTGTGGTCAAGTTTTTGTACGCACGAGGACGCAGGCAGCAGAAATCTATGCATGCTGGAGTCGGAAGAGCCGGGACTTGGAGATCATAAAGAAGGGAGTAGCAACATAAGCAAGAAAAGACACAGGAAGATCATAAGGTTAAACAAATACAGCCAGAGACAAGCAAACTTAGATCTTCCACAAGATGGTACAAGATCGCCATCTGCATATAAACTGAATTTGGTGTAACGCATCAACAGTAAGTTTCATGTATCAAACAAGTTTGGATAGAAGTTTTAGCCCCTCTCATACAGTGCACACACATACGTACGCATGTATTTATATATGTGTATATACACATGCCAACACAGACAAACTGTATACACACACACGCCTTAGTGCACGTATGTATGTTTCCATTTTTAATCGCAAAACTTAGCATTAATACTTTGTTCTCCAAGCCGGCTTATGACAAGCAACGCTGCTTCTCAATCTATGCTGCATAATGCTTCCTCTGCAAACTGAAAAGGCCTAGGTCCTACACAATGACTTTTTAACTACTAGACTACTATGCAGGTGGGTGGAAAGGGTGCCACATTCAGCCAAGTAACTGCATCGAGAAGAGCTCAACAAATATTAAAACATTTTCTTCACTTACCTAATAGACTGACCAGAATTTTAAACTGAGAAACAACATGAATCTGAAAGAAAGAATTCATTTAGTGAACTCCGCTCATAAACTGACCCTCTGAAGAAAGCTTGATTATAGACAGCCTAAAAAAACACATCTTAGATACCCTCAAAATAATGAAAACAGCAAGGCAGATATCCACGCACAACCTTCCTGCAGCTATTGCAACCCCTTTCACTTACACTCAGCTTTTACAAGCTAGCACACAGAGCTGACTACCTACGCTGGTAAAAAATGCTGTAAGTGGTATGTTACTAGTACTGAAGTGCTTCTAAGGGATATGCAGAATGTTATTGAAAGAGGCCACATAATCTTTGAGCTAAGTGCTTTCCTAAGCATCAATATAATCAATGAGCGAAAGTTTGCCAAAAAAATGAAACAGTAATAAGACTGGCAGTAGATAATCAGTTACTTTAGTCCTAAACTCCAAACAAGAGGAATTACATTCACATTCCTATAGCATTTTATCCAAGAGTCAAATTATATATTACACTCTGTTAGCGTATTACTACAATTTTTACAAATATTCTCAGTCAGAGCAGCTGAAGATTTATTGCCACCAACAGCATTTCCACAAAAGCCAAAAATAAACCTTTAAGTTCCAATTCTTTGCCTTCTGCTTTAGCAATCAAACCAAGCTTCTTCCTTGCTTGGGAAGAGTGGGCAAAAACACCAGGCTGTACCACCTCTAGAAGAACCTATAGCTTTGGGGAATTTTTTTGTTAAGCTTAGCAGAGACTCCAGAAGTACGTTTGGTATTCCATTTCTTGGCTGAAAACACTGGAAAACTGTCCCCACATCAAAAAGATAGCATTTCCTACCTGCTGAATCTTTTTTGAGAAGTTCTTGTTGGATTTCTCTAGTGTCACTTCAAACCTATTGCAACCTACCAGAAAGATTTGAGAGAGTATGTAAACTGAAGTTGCCCTTAAATTTATGACTGCATACATCTTACGTAAATAGATTACAAAGAATAATGGAAGCAAACTTGGCTACTTAGCACTAGAAGAATGACTCTTCTAACATATCTGTGCTATCTCCATAGTCAGGTGAAAATGTAAATTACACTTCTTGTACCCATCCAAAGGCCTCATCAATAGTTACATTTTTGCCTTGCTGAAATTTTAGATTACAATAATTATATTTAAGCATTTTGAAACCCAGATATACAAAAATACCCATAAAGATTTTATCCACACCAATCAAATATCAGCAATTTAAATCGCTAGGGAGCACATCACTGCAAAGTAGACAAGGAATAAACACTACACCACAAGGGTTTAAAAGGAGTTTTAGGGATAGAGACTTACAGACACTTTCTGATGACATAACCTCTCCTGGCATTGATGCAAAAAAGGGGGAGAAATTTACCACGTGAGATAAGACACTAGCAACTCAAGACTAGCATGTTGTGAGTGGAATAGATGGCCTACAAGTTCAGAAAAAGCAAGGTGAATTCAGTCTGTAGAATCCAAGTAGCTACAAATGAACATCGTTCCAAGAGCTGATGAACCTGGAAACAGGTTCTTGGTTTTCTCTTTCCCGTCACACACTGCACAACTTTACTGTGTTCAATAACATAAATTTCTACATAATAGATAATGCAAAATACAAATCTGTTTAGTAAAAATCAATTTTAAATAGCATAGTTCCATTTTTGGCATCTCTCGAATATACTACGAACACTTAAAACTGTCAAAGAGGCAGGGACAAGAGCAAATACATGACAGAACTACTTTTCCCCTTCCCCATCCCTTGATGCTCATGGACCCACTGAAAAAAGTCACTCTCTCACTAATCTAGTCCGTCATTAACAGAAGACATCAAACCTCTGGCAACTTGCACACTGCGCTGCTTTTGCACATGTTTGTGCTCTGTATTCACAAAAATTACACTAACTTACTATAAATTCAAACATATGGAAACCTGATATAAAACATACTTTAAATAAGAAAAATGGCTATTACTACTTGCTATCTTTCTTGCACATCTGGTAAATGGTATGAACACTTTCACCAAGGATCCCACAGGAATATTCATTAAACTCTATGTAGGAAAAAAATCAGTAACTGATTATACTTGTGTTAACATCACTACAATCTCTTTAAGGGCAGGAAATAATGTAATCAGCTTTTTGTGACATTCTTAAAATCAACTTACCTATGTCTTTCTTGATCCTGTAAAGCAGAAGATGCCCTTGTTTGGTACCAACAAGGAGCCATTCCTCTACAAAGACAGGAAAGAAAAACAGACCAATTAGTTTCAACAAAGACTGCCCATTCCAACCAATTTACACTTATCAGAACTCTTGGAAACTCGTTTCAAATGCCAGAGCAACTGTGGCAACTACATGGATGCCTCCTATCATCTCTCTGGTGGAAGTCCTCAGAAGTAGCTTTCGTGCTCAGGAGGGGATAGCCAAAAATCAAGCAGTAAAACATAAAGTACAGCCCAGATATCACATCCTGCTTGTATGTACAAAGGTAAAGAAGCAAACCATTGTATGTTGTGTGCAATCAAAAGAGGCACTGAACTATTTTCAGAAATTACTATCTTCCAGAGGGGAACACTACTACACAATGGGAAAAACTGTCAGGAAAAAAAAAAAAACACAAGAAGTTCTATGTGGGTCTGTTTGGCTGTTTTGTTGGGTTTTTTTAAATAGTTTTTATAAGAACTCTCTGAAATAGTCAGCTATGCCTGGAAGAACAGGGGTAGCTTTGCTTAAGTGGCATTTGAATTGCCTGGATGACTAACAGTCATTCAAGAGTTATAAAAGAGAACTTTTTTGTATACAAACTCTGTGGCAGAGTTTTAGACTCTTCCTATTGACAGCTTCTTATGCCTTATCGCATATAAAAGGCACAGAATCTTTATTGGGTCATGGAATAAGACTGAAATTCATCCTCCCTGCTGAACATCATACAGGAAAGAAGCATACACAAATATTTCTTTCTCCATTTAGTACTCTCTCATTACCAAAGATGTTTCTATTTTAATAAAATCTTTTTTCCTGCAAGAGCTTTCTTCCGTTATGTGTTAGAAAAGTTGTAGAGACAGAATTACACCTATTTTCACACAATCATACTGCCATAAGCCGGTGGATTTAGGCTTTTTTTCTACTTCAGCAAAATAAATGCTTTCAAAGGGACAAAAGCCTCAACGCAGGAATACATTTCACATCTCCTCCTCTACATAACTCCAGCATAAACAACCCAAGTTTAAAGGTGGCACTACTATCCGGGTTATAACTTTGTTCTTAAAACAGATTAAAGGGGCCACAACTCCACAGTGTCTGGAGTTTTTTTAATTACCGATTTTGTGCTATGGCAGTACATCTGATAGGAACCGCTCAAGCACTCTGAAAAGCCTTATCAGACCTTCTCATTATGACAGCCGGTGCAACCACCTGACCAAAACCTTGACTCCTTATGTACGCCCATGAATATAACCTACATTTATACGCCGCTGACACACGCAAACAGATTTTAAGCCTGAGACTCGGCCACACCACCGGCTTCCCAAAATAAATTTTGTCCAAAACACAGGGAAGGCTTTTTCTCAAGGACCCAGCCGGCCCGCGGTTGCCGCGGCGGGAAACATGGCAGCCTCCTCCTCAGCAGGGCTGCTGCCGCCGGGCCGGCGGGGCCGCGGGCGACCGCCCGCCCCCCCGGCGAGCGGAGCTCGGCCCCGGCAGCCCCCTTCCTGCTGCAGGCACCGAATCCAAGGCAGGGAACCGAAACAGGGGGAGACGCTCCCCGCACGCCCTGGCCAGCGAGCCGACAGGGCCACCGGCCGCCCCGGGGCCGAGCGACNNGAGCGCCGGGGCCCCCCCCGGCCCGCCGCAGGGACGAAGAACGGCTGACGGGGCGCCCCGGCCGCCCGGGATGGGAGAGAGGAGCGGCTCGGGGCGGCAGCGCCGCGGGCCCCTGCACGGCTCACCCCAGGCCGCCAGGCAGTCGATCTGCAGCGGCAGCTTCTCCAGGATCGGCACANCTCGCCTCCCCCAAACCCTCCGCGCTGTCCCCGCCCCGGCCTCGCCCCCTCAGCGCCCCGGACGGGCCGCCTCCGCCGCCCGCCCCTGGCGGCGGCCTGGCCGGGCACGGAGCAGCCGCGCCCCGGGGCGGCCCCGCCTCAGCCTCTCAGCACTAAGGGGAAGGGCGGGGCGGCGCCATGGGCGGCGGGGGCGCGCTCCCCGACCCTGAGGGGACGCTCCTCGCCCTGCCGTAACCCCTGCGCTCCGCCTCACGGCCCGCAAAGGGAGAGACTAAGCCGCTCGTTTTGTCTTTCTCACCACGTTAGGGTCGGAGTCGTTGGGTTGCCGTTCGCCAAGGTAAAGTGTAGCGGGTAGGAAAGTCACCCTATACACAAAGACAAAAATTGACCCACGTAACCTAAGGAAACAAAACGAGAACAGCAAGACGTCTCTTGAGAGTAAACGTCTCTTTTTGTACGTCCTAAATCCTACTTTAATGAACTCATCCCCTGAACTTGGCCAGTCAAGTTCAGTCTCCAGGAGGAAATCCTTACCTGTTACCTTGTTCCTTCCAGAGCAGGCCGAAGTTGGGTTTACTGTGGCCCCGCAGAGGGGCAATGTTCCCCACCGTCCACCTAGAAGCTGAGGTAACCAAACCAAACTGAAGCAGCACGTGGTGCTGAGTCCTCCGAGCATCTCCACCAACAGAGACCACTGCCGTAGGGACAGAGGATGCTCTGTGCTGGGAGATGCAGGAACAGGAATGGGAGAATGAGCGCGGTGCTCATGCATCCGGCTTCTTTCCTGCTCTGGAGTGAAACCTTGCTAAAGCCCCAAACCATGCTAAGGGGCATCCCCTTCGCAGACAATAGAACTGCAGCTTGCCAAAGGAGTTATGGCTCAGGCACGTACCTGGTCTCCTTGACCTAGGATTCCTACAAACGGAAGAGGGACATAGCACCAGCCTAGCAAAAGGAAATGTAAGTTTCAGTAACACCAGGTAATAATGACTTCCTATGCAAATGGCTGTAATCCATTTTTACCAGAGTGCAAATTACATGCGGGGCATTGGCCTCTTCACGTTTTATGAAGTTGAATACTTTTCCTTTCACATACAACATAAAATGCCATATAAAGTGATCAGAAGGGTAAAAAAGAACCCACAAACTCTCACACCCCTCCCTCTGCAGAGCAAGAGAAACACCCCCTTCCTACCCAAGGTCTTATGATCCTGACTCATTCTGTGCCTATGAAGCCTGTTGCATTTCTTTACCGTGCCATGTGATCTCTTACTACTCAGACCCCCTCCTTCAGAGTGCCTAGCAGGAACATTTTGTCACCCTAATAAAAAGCTAGTCAACATCATCTTCTCTGCTATTACTTTGTTTTCAGTTTTCTTCATAGCATGCACATGCTACAATTGCATCAGTAGTATCACAGCTACTTCTCACAAATACACGCAGGACTCATCAGGCACAAGAACTTTAAAAAACTCCCTCTATATTTGAATTCCTGGCCGATCTTTATTTTTTCTGCAAGTAGAGCATCATCTCAATTAGGAACAGCTTGTTGAAGGTAACTTGGTGTCAGCAGCCAAATTTCCTGAAGTTCAGCTTCTACACACCATTCAAGTCACTAAAAACTTATGCAGATCTCAGACCTAAAAGTAGGTGTATTTTCTCCCTCTTGCTCACCAAGTCTTCAGAGTGGTCTGTATAGTTTGTCTCAAAGTTACAATACCCGTTTTGAAAGAATGGTTATAAATTTGCATTAAGTCCTCCCTGTTTACATAATTAAAGATAGCAATCCTGCAGGATTTCTGGTTTCATGCATTCTAGCAAGCTAGCCTGCGGACAAAGCTGTCCTGGCAAGTCATGGAGCCTGCACATCTTGAGGAGCAAAATCAGGACTCGAGAGAGGCAAAGATCTCAGCAGAACCAGCACATCTGGCCAACCACGCTGTCAGGGGAGAGGCCACGTTGCTGCAACTCCCTTGCACTCAACCTCCTCACTCTTCACCCACAACTCATCTACTGCTTTTAGCCACCGCTTCTGCCATCGCGATGGCGGCAGTAGTTGTGTGTGTGTGTGTGCCACAGCCGGCATAAAGCAGTAGGAACGGGGCTCCGATACAAGTTCTCCGTAAGACTACAAACAGGGAAGTCACAGCACACAGTGGCTACCTTCCAAGGATACAGAAACTCTGCCAAATGAGCAGAAAAACGAGTGAACAGCTAACTAAGGGAGGAACAAACTCCCTGAGGAATTCAGGCCAACTTCAAATATTGATGGAAGTTACTACAAGGATGGAAGGATAGAAGGCAGAGAAGACTGCCCAAGACCACTGCAGCTGTAGGCTGAAAGCACCACACTGCTACTACATGTATTTTAGCCTTTAAATTATTAACCTATGGATGCAATTAGGGCAAATGTTTAGATCTTTCACTTTTGTTTAGAAATTTATAATTTGCCCTACCTATATTAGCTTATCAAATGACAGACTTCCACTCTGTTGTCAAGCATAACAAGAGAAGAAAGAGCTATTGCGAACAAACACATTATAAAAATGTCACGCAATAAAGAGTTAAAGAAAAGCGAGTGAGCTTTGTGAAGATGTTAACACTTTCTCATGTGAGTGACCAGGTAATAAGAAAGCGGAAGGACACAATGTAAGCCTTTCTACTATTTGCCTAGCTTTTATTAAATAGTACATACAAACTTCTTTTGTGCTTCCAGTAGAGAACATTTTTCCCTATTTGCCTCAAAAAAACCCAAACAACTCAAAACAATAGGAGTTAAAAATTAAATAGTGAGTTTTGTGTAGCTTTATTTCACAAAATTTCCTCTCCCCAAAAGGACACGGAGGTAACATTTTTTTCTTCTGTATCAATTAAGCACAGCAAATTAGAAGTGTTTTCTAATTAAAGATTCTATCTGTGGCCTAAAGGTGATGGCAGAAGAGCTCCAGCAACTCTTGCAGAGGCAGACTGAGGTGTTACAGCCACAGCTTCTTACCTCTGCCCATCCACAGAGGGTTTGCTGCCCCCACAGCACAGCTCGCAGAAGATACTATGCACTTGTGCCTCCGCTACTGTAAAGTGCCATGTTTCAGCATAAATTGCTGATAAAGATGAACTAGAGCTAAGCTACCAGACCTTACAGTGGAATGAATGAAGTACAGGCACATGTTTCACTTCTGCTGACATCGCTATGAGTGAAGAACCAGAAAAGCTGACTCCCTGTGCCATTCCAGCAGCAGCCACATCAGCCCCACAGAAGTCCAGCTGCGCTGCTGCTTGCCTGGTAATTATCAGTTGTAAAGGTTACGAACCCAAATTAGAGCTTTTGTCATACAGTCCACAAAGGGTTTCCATGTGTAAGTTATTGCAAGTGAAGCTTCTACAGCCAAGCATAGAATAGAATAAAAACAGAACACCGTCCAAAAGCTCTTTTTCAAAGGACAAAGAAAAAGCAATTCCAGAGAATAGAAATCTGCAACTTTGACTGAAACACAGTGATCTCAGAGTACCTCTTGGCCGCAGGGACCAATCGGGACAGGAAAGCCCATCGTCAAATCACTTCCATGGGAGGCCATTCTAAACAGACACTGGGAACAGAACTATCCCAGAACTGTGGACTCCCATAAAAGCCTCTTTCAAGTAAGGTAAGCAGTGCTTGCACCCTCTAGAAAGCAATGCCATCTTCTCATCGAAGAGTGCTGACTTCTCGGTGGGAGACGTGACATGTGCAGGGAGAAGAGCTCTGCTGAAATGTCTAATTAATATCTGCTTAACATGAACAGTCAAGCACTTGTGGAGTTTGGTTTTTGGAGTGGGTTTGGTTATGTTTGGTTTTGGTGGTGGGTTTTTTTTTTTTAATTAAATCATGCAACACATGGAAGGTAGGGGCAAATCATTTCTCCAGGCATCCACCACATTGCCGGCAATGAGATGTGCCACAACAGCAAGTGTTAGCTCTGTGCAGCTGTTACCTATATGTCAATGGCATTTAAAATAGAAAAATCTTTCTTAACACAGTGTTATGAATAAAATTGCACTTGATTTTGTTAAAAACTCCTATCGCTGTAACTTTTCCAAATATTTCCTTTCTGGCATCTTAATTTTCTTAACAGGAGCTTCCCTCTAAAAACCTCTCATTGATGTTGGACACATGACATACAACAGCAGTAAGCCACCATTATCTACCAGAAAATGGGTCTGTTGTTTCTTCAGTGCTTATTTCTATCTGTACCCACCCTTCCCACAAAAGCTAGAGGCAGTTCACCTCTAAGTGTCAACTGTAACATTGAAATATAAACTCCTCAAGCAGACATTAGGAATTTTAGTTTCACAGATTAAATATTTGAAAAGTTACAGAAGGTGCTGGAATAGTACACATTTAAATTGCTTAAAAATCCAAACTTGCAGCAACTTTGTAAATTCAAATTTCCAAAAGGTTTATAATGTCCTTGTGAACTTCTTCCACAGCAAGACACCCTCATGACAATAAAGCATCAAACTTCCAAGGCTGAGATCAAGAAACGAATCAGCAGGATGCACTTGCTCCACCAAGCAATTTTAAAAGAGGCGTCTCCACTTCAATAGCCAAAAGCTACTCCTTCATTCCATTTTGGACCTTTCAAAGTGTGTAATCATTCTTTCCTGGAAAATAAAACACTCAACGTTGTCATTTCCCCCAAA
Source organism: Rhinoptilus africanus (assembly GCA_013400135.1). NCBI lineage: Eukaryota > Metazoa > Chordata > Aves > Charadriiformes > Glareolidae > Rhinoptilus > Rhinoptilus africanus. Next base: position 597,780 of record VXBO01004744.1, read on the forward strand.
AGGTTCACCTTATTCAGAAATAAGGTGGTATGCTTCGCACAATCACAACAAAAGCGCACTCGTGTGCATTTTAGGTCAGGAGTCTAACTCATACAGCAAAAATACCACTTTTTAGAATACACATTTGTATTCTAAGAAGTTGCATCATGGTTGTCCCCACCATCCTTCCCCCCTTGTAGTATTGTATTGCTTCACTGGCAAGATCGGCGAGTTCAGTTCTAATAAGCCATGTCCTTAACAACTGACTCATGACTCCTTTGGCATGTCAGAAGACTAATTTGAACTGAAGATTTGCTTACTGACCTCATCTGAATCCAGAAGAGCTGGAAGAGCACTGCAGTGGGGGAAAAAGAAAAAATAAATAGTTAAGAGGATTAGAGCACAATTGGGAGCACACTACTCAGTCTTACGTTGCACCTTAATCTTTTTAGGGCACAGGAGAGCAATAATGAAGACAGACCTTTCACTTGAACATACAGAAGTTAGAGAAAGACACACAAAAGAGGAAGAGCCCAAGGAGTATCCTCAATAACCTTCACAGTTTTAGAATGCCTTTTTTCTAAGCTTCTCATTACCAAAGGAACTATTCCCAAGTTGCCATGAATTAAGTTGCATCATTGATATGCAAACAGTACTGAACTACACCGAAGGTATTTACAATATGGGATCATATTGTAAAAACACATCCCAGAAACCAACCAAGTTACATTGGTACCATAGCCTTTTCAGCTACCATAGACCTCCTCTCTACTGCGATCTCACCTCTTCACAACCCTGATCATACTTTCAGGAACAGAAAACCCTGCAGCAGACTACCTCAAAGTGCCCTTTCCTAGCTTGTACCAGTCTAGTCCTTGTTTTCTTAAGGAATCCTACCATTCTTCAAAAAAATAATTACTAGAAGCAGGCAAAAAAAATTAAATTAAGAAAACACGCTTTTTCATCCTCTTGAAGCTTCACTTGATTTCTTGTCTTTAACTACCTTTAAGCAGAGTTTTGTACTTAAATCCAGAGCCTCTGTCAAAATTACCTGTACCGATTTGTGAACCTAATTAATCCATGAACTTCTGTTTTGCTGTGAAAAATGCAGACACAGATACTGACAATCTTAGGATGCAAAAGTTATTCAAAGCAGAATATGGACTGCCTACATAGCTGACTGTATTTGCCAGAAGTATAAAAATAACTCAACAGGCATCCAAATAAATTTGAGAACTAAATTATATTATTCAGTGGCTTACATTCAGCAAGATACTCAAAGGACTTTTCAGAGCACTAAAAAGAGAAACAAGGTTTGTTGTTTCTTTGTTTTCTGGACTTATTTATTTAGTTTTAACTTCAGTGAAGTGTAAACAAGTTCATCTGTGGTTTCACAGTCCAAGACAGTGTTAAGTTAGCATGTGTTCAAGTGGCATGGCCTGTAAGTCTGACAGACTGCAGAAAGCCAAGTGGAAGCATGCTAAGAAGTCAGAGGCCAATGCCAGGCTGAACTCAGTATCTGCTCACGTAAGTGCAGCACACAAGTTATATGGCATTCTAATAGATTTGTGTTCCTGTGTCCGAGGAATCTGCTCTTATTGTGACTATAAAAATACTCACACGTCTGTCACTGACGAAGGAACATTCTCTTCTACCCACTTCAGGTCATCCTCCTGCTACAAGTACAGAAATTAAATGGAAAACAAAAGTCAGTTTTCCTAACATGCTGTCACATGCAAGCCGTTTTCTTGTCAGCCTACTTGACAGAAAAAAAAAGTATTTATAGTGTCAGTTAAAAAAAAAACAAACCCCAAAAAACCTATCTTCAGCGTGATTTATGGATTACAGAAAACACATTCCAAGAAAAAAAAAAAAAAGAATAAAACAAAACTCCACATATAAGTTACTTTAAACTCTGTAATACTCTAATGGTGACTAGGAAAAGCAGGCCCCCGGGACACTGTTGTTATTTACATAATCTCGTTCAGTCTCCAACAAAAAAAACATTATCTTTAGATATGTTATAGATGAAAAATTATTATAAAAAGCACAAAAGCTTTCCAATTTTAAATTTATGCATGAGTTTCATGAGAAGGTTCTGAGACATATTTTCTACTTCCCAGCTGAATGCGAGGCCACCTCTGCTTATAAGCCACATGGAAAAAACACAGCTATATTAAAAGTGTTCCACCCAAACTATTTAGGCAGCTACATAACAATATGCACATCACCCCACTCAAGTAATGAATCACAAATCTCAAAATAGCAGGACAACTAATTTAAAATATGTCTCAGCCTGACAAATTTATTAAAACAATTATCAGAATATAGTACTATTCAGTTCTATCTATACTCAACTGTGCAAACATTCCTGAAGAACAGACTGAATTCTAAAGCTTCCATTGCACTTACAGGAAGTGAAGATGAAAAACTTGTATTTACCTTCTTTTCAGAAGTACCATAAACATATGATACTTTGACTCGCTCCTGCTCTGAAGTGAAGCAGGACACTCACATTTATAGGCTGAATGCTTTGCATATTTGTGAGCTGCTACTGGGGAGCAACCAACCAAGAGAGATGGATCTATAGCCTTTGAGGTAGGGAAGGCATACTCACAGCTTTGTTTGCTTTTGCATTTCCATTTGGTTCTTGCTTTGTACTTCTCATTTTCATTCCCTCTGAAGACAAAAGAAGGAAAAAAGATTGGGATAACCGAACTGTAATTGTTCACAGACTGTAAGTGAAAGTGTTGGGTGTTCATTCAGAACATTTCATCAAATGCAAAGAGACAGAGTAAGACAGATAAGTTACTCATTAAGACGATGCTTTCCCTTTGTATTTTCCTTGACAGATGGAGTGCCTAGTTTTTCCTGAATTTTGCGATTTTAGCTAGGAAATACCAATTTCTAGTCCTTTACTTTAAGCCAGACATAAGTAGTGTAGAAATCAGATGCAGTTGTCCAGAGGGGCTGTGGAATCTCCATCCTTGTACTCAAAAGCCATCTAGACATGGTCCTAGGCAACTTGTTCTCAGTGACCCTCCTCTAGCAGGGTGTTTGGACAGGATGATCACCAGAGGTCCCTTCCAACCTCAACTGTTCCGAGACACATGCAACTCCAAAAATTTATTTTACCTGCTGACTAACCACTTGGTTGACTTAGGAGCTGAAAGGCAGCATGCATCTCCCAGCCTGGCAGAGAGCCAGATGGAGCTGATTTGGCAAATGCACCTAAGGGATGACACACTCCCCCTCCACTCCTAAACAAGTGAAACAGCACTGACATATCCCAGCAGAACTGATCTGTGGACAGACAGCAGCAGTGGGTATGTCACACTACGTTTTACACAACTTATAAACAATAGTGTCAGAAGGACAACAGACATCGTAGGGAGATGGGAGGCAGGGAACTGAGAGGGTTTTACAGTAGGAGGGGAGTGACTGGAGAGAAAGATGCAACCTAGAGTTATGGGGCACAACTCATTCATATGCAATTTCATTAGTATGTAAACATATGAATGAATATGTTTACAACTGGATATTCCTGTATCGGGCCCTAATGTGGAAAATGAAGACAACGGCAGCGTTCACAGAACAGATAATAAATGAAAATCCTTAAACTGAATTTTAAAAGAGAACTGCACACTAGATCACTGCCCAGCAACAACACCCAAGAGATTCTCAGATATCCATCATCGTATCCATCATTCTCCATATCCATCAACTGGATGCAAATCTATGACTTGACATATTTAATAAAACAAAGCCCCGTGGACACGTAAAGCAGCCATAACAGTAGCAGTGTATTCAGTATCATCTGAAAACCCCAGAATTAAACAGGCAATGTAAATACTAACCATAAAGCCAATGTTTGCTCTACAACTGCATAAGTCAATGGCAACAGGGAGGCATTGACTCCACTTTCACAGCAGTAATGAACTTTTTTGTCAGAGAACAAGAGACCTCCCTCCACAGAGATGTCTCTTCAACACTGAAATTAGGTGGGGAAAAAAGTTTCTCTCTTACCAAAGCTTTCCTTTAACATTGGCTCTTTCTGCTCATCATCCTCCTCCTCTTCAGACAGTGGTGAGAAAGCAAACCTTTAGGAGGGAAAGAATGAAACCTATATTAGAGTAGTATCTCTTGCCACTCCAGAGATTCATTACCCCAACATTCATGTGACTTGATTCTTCTGTGTAGTTCATTGTTTTTAAGACCAATGCTAAGCTACATAATCAAAAGTTTAAGTCACTTCTTTTTAAGTAAATTCACCACCAGGAACAGATTGAATTTTATCTATGTGACTTCCCACACTTACTTTTCCTGAAGCCCCTACACATGCTGCTTAATATCCTTATGGATCAGTATATAGCAACTAAAAAACACCCACCAGTATTACTTTGGATAAACAAGCATTCCCCAAAACCAAATTTTTAGAAAGAGGTAAGAATAGATGAACCTTTGGTTGTTAGCAGATGGTCTCCACAGAATCATGATGACAAAAAGGATCATTGAAAACAATAAACGCCAGATGGCATCATCCACCCATAGCTCCTGCCAGTCCTGTGAAGGAAAACAGCAGCACAAATAGAAAAAGTTGTGAAGAAAGAGACTCCATGTTCTCAGCTGTTTCCAAGGGTGAACCACAGGCATCTGACAAAGAGGGTTGTTTCCCACAACACTGAGAATTTTACCATGTGGCACATTACTCTAAACATAATCCACAGAAAAATCTGCTCCAGAATGCCCAGTCTCGATTCTTACACTACCAAGCATAATCTTACTAAGAGGCAGAGATTGCAGAAAGCATTCAATATAAACTCACCGACAGACAATCCACCAGCCTGAACTTCATGGTGGTCCAGATGATAAATACAATAGATGCTGCAAGATTAACACAAACAAGCTGCTTAGTACTACAAAATATGCTAATCCAAATATACTACTAATAGAACTGTGTTTCCCAAATAAAGGGTAAAGACCTAAATAGTGAATTCCTGGAATCCAATTTATTAGTTTTGGAAAACAAGAGATTGATTTATTGCATCAACCTTATACAGTAGGTTAGGCACAGACCAGCATATTTTGTTCTTGATTCTTCAGAGACACAAGGCATAAATCACGTATGAGGTATTTCACCAAACTCCTCATCCCCATTCACTATTCCATCTAGTCTTCAAACCATGGTTTCATTATCAGTTGACAAACAAAGCCTGCCTTGAAGTAACTGAGCCATCTGATCTGATTGAATGCCTAAGCATGCAGGTCGACCCATAAGAGTTCCAGTGCTCAACCTATGCTCTCATCAGTTTTAGAAGACAAGACTTCCCTCCACTAAGGTGTTCTGTGGTAACTAAGAACCACATGCTGCAAGGAATTTAATCAGAGCTCTCGATTAAAAGGAATGTGCCTTTCTGTTTGTTTTAAATAATTTAAAAAAAAGCACTGTGCTTACAAGTTTTCTGCTCATTGTATGTATAGGATTTCCAAATAGATGAGGAGCTAAGCACCTGGAAGCACCAATAGATTTATTCATGAAGTTCAGTTCATCACTACTACAAACGGAAAGAGAATCTGAATCTGTATTCTTCCGGGACAGAGAAGGCATTATGTTACAATACTAAGAATACTGTTTTTCCAAGAATCACTCTGGTCTTCAGACATCTTAACAATCCCATAGTACACTGTGATAGTGTGATTTTGGCAAAAAGTCCCCCTGTGAAATTAACAGTATAGGATAATAATCTTTTGCCCCTCAGCAGCTTTAAGAGGGACAAAAGTGCTCCATTAGAGCTGCACAGAACCCACTGACTCTGAAGTATCAACATAACTTGGCATAGGTCCGCTATCAGAAACGGGTCAAGTGTTAGAAATACCAAGTGTTTTGATTGCATTTACAGAAAGGTCACCAACTCAATTTGCTTTGGTGATCAAATCAAGCCCTACATGGAAATGGCAAGTGCTCGTATCTGATTAACGTAATTTTCTGCTTACCTGCTACTGCCAAGATGAGTGTGTTGGTGAAGTGCCGATACAAAGAGAGTTTCACAACATTCCTTCGAAGTTTTAGCAGTTTCATTGTTTGAGTTAAGCTGATGAATATGTATGGAAAGTCAAGGAAAGCCTCTGAAGGGACAAACTGGTCACAGACTTAGAAGGACACAAATCTTATGATCAACAGCTCTCCCACCCACACACTTAGCCCTCCAAAAGGGCAGAGCAGACTCAGTAGATGAAAAGTTCATCCTATAGCAAACGTGACAAAGATCAGGATCCATCCCTTTCATGTTATTTAGTCATCTAAAACTAGAACTCTCGTCACACAAACAAGCATCTATTTAGGACTATGGCCTATTCCTCCAGAAAAGTATCAGATGTACATTTGATAAATAGAAAAAGAAGCGAGTTAAAATCCGATCAGATAGTGCATACACTTGTCTTCACCCTTTTGCCTACAATTTTATTTCCATAGTGACAAAACAAGGGCTTAGAAGATACATCATGGTAGGAGAGAATTGGGGCTATCACAGATGGGCAGCAAACTATTCATGTTTTAAACAGTTTTGTGATTGACTTTTGCTAAAAACACTTTACAGAGATTTTGCTGTACTTTGCTTTGAGTTCAGCATTTGACAGCAGTTGCTAAAGTCACACAAGATTATGGTTGTTTGGATCTAATATGCCAAAACACAAAAAAGTTAACAGTGCCCCATTTTGTCACCTAACTACTTCAAGATAAGTTCAAATTTCACAGAAAGAATTTTAGGTTTGATGTTGCTAAGAAACCTTCTCCCCAAAACATAAACTGAGTATGTTCTCCAAAGGCTGTAACTATGGAACTGTTATAGCGCTACACAGAGAACAAATTAATTTCATACTTCAACAATCAAAGACCAATAACAGACAGACTTAACTAGTCTGTGTCCAGGAGCTGCTCTAACACAGGTATCTATTGGTTATCTAGTTTTCCTTGCACTGTCTGTAGCAGAAGCTTACCTGAACACTCAATTACAGAGGTTCTATTAACTTTACCAGAAGCAGAAAGCATATATACTTGAAGCTGATTTAAAAAAAAAAAAACAAAAACAACTTCAGCCAAAAAGACTCACAAAACAACAAATTTGAAAGAAAACACACCCCACCAAGCAAAATAGTGAAGGATATCCACCAGCACAGGGCAGTATCTAGGAAAGCCAGGGGAATAAAAGCCAAGGAGGCAAGATCATTCTGGGCCTAGAGACAAAGAGAGAGCCAATGAGAACAAAATGAAAAAGGAAACAAGGTACAGAAGAAGTGAGGAGGGTCAGGCTATTTTATGAGAAACCACAAATACTCCACCACAATGCTTCTGAGTTTTACTACAGAAGCAGAAGGTTTGAACCAAGAGTTTAGTCCAATGATTGAAGGGGAACTACCAATACCACAAAGTCAGTTTGCAGCTCTCCACCAGCAAGAGAAGTAGTTTTCCAGATTAAGTCAATCTAGCACCATTAACAGGAGCCTCTATGGATGTGATTCCTGCAACAATGTGCTCTGGCCACTTTCATTACAGAAAGCTAGCAGTTAGCTTGTTAGAGAGGTAGTAATTATATCTTTTACACTATCCATGGATTAACTGAACGCTCCACTGGCAAACATGAGTTTGACTGAAAGCAGCACAAATTGCCTTCGTGCGTACATCAAAATCTATCAAAGTCTCAACTGAAACAAACAAATCACCTTTTATTCCTTTTAAGTATGAGACAGAAATAATAAGACAGAAATAAGCTTGTAACATTCTGCAGTTATGAAAGGATATCCACAAAATAATACAGGCATCAATCATGGACAGGGCCAAGTTTGCTATCAGAGCCACAGTGTCATAGAAAAACTGAAAAAGTACCAAATATATGACATGTTAAATACCTTATCCCAAAATACAAAAAACAGAACAACAGAAATCTACATCCTGAGTTGCACTTCTTAATGAAGCAGGTAGCAGCATCACCACTTGCACGCGCTTCCCCAGCTACAGCCTCCAAACTTGGGAGTGGTGGTTTGTTTTGTTTGTGTTTTTTTGTTGGCAGTGGGTTTTTTTGTTTTGGCTTTGGTTTTTTTTTTGGACTCATGGCCAGGTGGTCCTGGCTGTACATGTGTGCCTGCAATTCGCCCTAATTAATTCAAAGTATTAGACACAAGGGTCCAGGCAGAATATAGCATCTGAAACCTGACTAGTCAGGAAACTATTAGGATTATTTCCAAATACACAGAATTACATCCTGATAAATAGAGAAGATGTCAAACTTAAAATAACCATCAATAATCTAGTCAAGAGTTTAACCACTTCTTTCAGCATAGCTCTGGGATTCTCCCTCAGCATATAAGTAAATAAAAACAGTAGCATCTGTGGCATATGGGAAAATTTAAGCAGTTATTACTGACCCCTGTGACTCTAAGAACACCTTCCATGCCAGAAAATAATAGATAAAGGGCTCCAGCCATAACTACTTTGTGAAGAGTAACTCCAAGGCGAGGCCTGTAGAAAAACAAAGTGAAATTTAGATTAAGAGGGGGAAAAAACGTGAAGTCATGTCAACTGGAGTGTAACATAAAGCTGAAGCATGTGAATAAAATGTCCTCATAACAAGCTACTTCTAGATACAGAAATAAGCACACCCACACTTACAAGAAGCTTCCACTACCACCCAGCATGTTGTTTTACCATTGAATACAGCTAGGGACAGACAGATGAGCACCAACCTCGGCAACAGAAGCACATCCCCTCCCCTATCAGCAATTCTTGACTTCCCCCATTTCTAGCCCTGAAGAAAGGCATGTAAAGCTCCTACCTATTCCAGTCAGTGAAGAATCTCAACAGTGATTCAGAAACCTACCCAACAGTGGTACACAAAATGGGGTGGGAAGAAGAGTAATAACCATATGGAACCGTGTGTCTCTGTTGACCAGTGAAGAAGTCTAGACCTTTACAGCACTTAACTAAAGCACCTATCTTTTAAGTAGCAAACTACAGGGAAATAAATACTTCCTTAAGGTATTAAAAAACAACAGTGAAAAGCCTTTTAGTAGAACACAACAGACCTGTAACAGAATTACTCACTTGACTATCCCGTATCCCAAGCTGACTATGATCACCAGAGTTCGAGCCAATGAGCGCTTCACTGCAGAAAGCAGTTCTGCCAGTATTACTGCTCCTTGAACTAGCAAAAGGAAAGAGGAGGAAGCTAGGTTATTAAAATACAATTTGTTTCATTAACTACTGCATGCAACTGTAGTATGAGAGCAGACATCATTGTTTTCAGAAAGTAGGCTATCAAAGTGTATCTTTTTTGTTCCTACATCTGTAGTGACATTTCAGAAAAGATAGCTCACTTAGCATTAAAAAAAAAAAAGCTACTGAAAAATTTTACATCCCTGGAAAGTAGAGAGTACATGATCTATCTGTAAGATCTGCCTGGATGATCTCCCAAACAAGTCAACCAACAAAACCTTCTGTACTATAGGTGTGGCCAATTAACAATGTCATAATGAAGTTTTACTGGCAGAGTTTCATTTGTATGCATCCGTCCTAAAAAACTCAAAACCAGACTCTCAAAGCTTTATGTGGAGAGAATAGCTTAAGATGCATTATCAGGCTGTGGGATGAATACCAAGAGTCATCTGCAACGCTGTCATGTTGGACAAGCAGTTTCAAAGTCTCTTTCCAAGGCCAATATCAATTGTCTGAAGTTAATTACAGGCTACACTTGGGAAGTGTTAGCTGGCTTCTAGCCAGCACTACAGTGAATAGTCTCCAGAATCTAGCGTTTTATGTCCCAAAGATGCTACCGCTCAGGAGTCAGAGAAAGCAACAGCACTTTATTTAGCTTTAGGAGAGCACAGTTCATCACATTTATAATACACAAAATGATGCAGAAATTCTGGTTCCCTGTTCTGTGTTTTGAAGCAATCCTCAAGCAATCATATACTCAATATGCATCTGTCGCTCCAATTTAGCATAAGCCATTAGTACTATGCCCCATCAATTAAACTGCAAGCTGCAGTTTAATTGTACAAACTGTACCTACCGGAACCAAAAGTGTAGCGGATATTCTGGAACTCTGCATAGAAAACCGCTTTCTCGAGCATTCCCAAGAAGATAACAGCGCCAATCCAGAACTGGATCCTCAGAAGATCCCGCCAGTAACAGGCTGACCAGGCAAGCCACAGAACCCCGAAGAACACGTACACAATACACATCACCATGAAAAACTATTACACAAAAAGAAGCAAGAAATAGGAACCTTAGACCCAGAAAAATAAATTTCCTTGTTTCCATTTAGCAGCTGTAAGACAACTCTATTTTCTCCCCAAGTATAGCAACTTTTGAAGTTTGTATATACAAAAGAGACTATAAACACGCAAACAAGCAGTGCTTCATTTGTCTTATCTAGATTCTTTTATAGTGACAGTCTAATTTCTCACTGCCAACAAAGGGAATCAGAGTAATTGAATTTCTGAGCAATTTCTCTCTTGAAGGGCAGTCTGCCAATTTATTCACAGGTAATTCTTCTAAGGAAGATATCAAGCGCTACTAGCTTTCAGAAACTCAGATAAGAGCTTAGACAAATCATTAAGTACTAGAAACTCTGCCCCTTCTCACATATTATCTGTTACTAACTTCATTGTACATTTACGTTACTCTGCAAATAACCTTACAAGTCACCTTTACACACCATTCCACAGAACAGAGATAAGCAACTGATGGTTCTAATCCATCTGTTCAAATAATTTCACAACTACCCTCAAAAGTAAATTTCCATCAAACTTAGTTTCTGACCAAGCTTTAGGTCAGCCAAAAACCTGGACCTGAAAAAGAAACCCAGATATTCATTTAAATATTACCATTCTGTGATCTTATTTTTTTCAGTCCAGCGTTACTTGCTTTAGAAGAACTTTCAGGGTGTATGTCTCCTACAGCTAACAGTAAGCTTGACAGTGCTACTCAGTGCTGAGTTTTCTAAATAACAGCACCATACAAGAGCAAGTCAGGAGGTGGATTTTTTTTTTAAACCACAAAAGCATTGAAATTAGCTGCACAATCCATCAAAGCTTTCACAAACTGAAAACACCTTCTTTTAGAACAGCTTACTGGTCCTTATAGATTTTCCACGTCTAATGCATGCAGTTCAAATGATAAGGACCTAGGCATGCTAGTTCATGTTCAGATGCTCCGTAACTGAAACATTTAGACAGAGACCTTTTTCCGGACCTGCCACATGGGGCTATTCACACTAGTGAATTACATGTCAACAAAGCTGCTTGAGGCTTTTTACCTCTGTCATGCTCTCCTATTTACAGGCCACTCTTGCCCATACAGTCAGGCTAGAGACCTTACCTGTTATTGATCCCCAGCTAAAGTCTGTCTACATTACATAAATATTGAAGTTATTTTATTAGCCTCCTGGACAGAAGCAACTATCAACCAAGTCAACAACTTCTTCGAATAAAAAGGGAATTAGTTCTTTGATGTTCAGTTATGCTTTTGCTGTTAGGAAGTATTTAGGACATCCTCATGGGGTGTAAAACAGCTAGTAGAGGAAGGAAGATTACTAAGGAGGAAAAAACAGCATCAGTAAAACCGCACACAGGCATCAAGTCAAACAATCCAGAGGACAACACTAGTGGTACATGCAAACATCTGAAATCTGTTTTCCCTATCTGGTATTTAGAACAAAAAAAAACCCCAACCCAACCAAAAAAACCCAACCTAAAGGCCACTCTCTCTAAATTATTTTTTCTGAGACACTGGCTTTGTGTTTCCTAAAGTATGAAAGGAGAGTATTTAATTGAGATTCAAACTGACAACTTTATAGGTCAAAGTAAAGCTAGTTTACTTACAATCATCAGAGGATAGTCTGCAAGTGAGAGATACTCATACGGCCCCTTCAGTTCTACTGTCACTGTCAAAAGACAATCCAATAACCAAATTGAACAAGAACCAAAAGGAGGAAGCCAGGAGAAAGTACTTCACTGATTTTTACTCAAGCATAAAGAAATTCCAAATCTTCACACAGCTTTTAACTCTAACTTGCACTTTAATCAGAGAAAGTTAAGACTCATAACACGCTCAGCTAAAAGCATGCAATTAAAATTATACGCTCCATTACCAAGTAACTCATGGCAGTATATTAAGTAAAAGTAATTTGTGTTGGAGATTCACGTGTAACAGGAGAGTTCAGAACTTTAGTTAACTTTTTAAGGGGGTTTTCAAACTTCTCTAAAGTTTAGACAGGTTATCAATGCACTGTTAGATATACTACAATATAATTTCAAGGAGACATTTATGACCTTTGTATTCTGCACGATATGAGTTTATTAATATAAACCACTGCATTGGTCTGGACATTTCTGAAACACAACACCAAGCCTCAAAATTGAACTGCTTGTGATTCTTCTTTACTTCCATCATTAAAATGACAGACCAACAGCCTTAGGATCTTCAAGACACTAACAATCACCTACGTTCTTATACGGAAGAGTTGTAGTAGGTAACACATCTATATGAAGCGAAAAATAGCATCTTATGAAAATGAACCATACAGTATATATTAGACGTACCTTAGAATACACTTAGACTGGTGTACATAAAAAAATGGCACTATATTTTTAGCATAGTGTATAAACGGCTATCTTACTTGTAATGGGCTTGTTTTGAAATGAGGGAAGTGTTTTCACTGTTCTTTTAACTCTGGTAGTAGACTCCTTCGCAGTTGTAATTCCAATATGCACAATAAATATATACGGCCCATCTCGCCAAGTTTTGATAACAGCATTCATTGTCTGAAAATAAAATCTCTACATGTAGACAGTGCATAGTCAAGAAGACAGGAAAAAGACAGAAGTAGACTTGCCATACAGGAGTGACATCTTCCATACAAAAATAAAGTTCATCTCTTTGCAGGCCTAAAACTTGTTAGCCCATATTTGATACATAAATTTTAAATCTATTTATTAAACCTAATAATTATAATGTAGTTGTTTGAATCCAGAAGAATCTCAAAGACCTGGGAGGTGATCAGGGCTTATTTGCAAATTTAATCCTGGCTTACTGCAGGAGTCATCTCAAAGGTACCGCAAAAGCTACAAAGAATTCAGCAAAGCATCCTATTCCTTGTTTTCGGTCTAGAAACATTAGGACCACCACAGAGAGACTTCTTTCCTCGTGACATCAATTGTTTGGCAACAGCACAGCTACGTATAACTCATCTCCCTGGTGAAGGCTGACTTTTATAGTGTAAGAAGAAGAGGTAGAAAAATTCCGTAGTAGTAATTTCCTGTGGAAACTACTACAGCCCCTGCACCTTCTTATACCTAGAAGACTCAAACCCTGCCAGTGAACAAGGAGAGGAGAGGAAGTTTGCCCAGATAAACATTTGCACTATAAAAAACCCAGAGATTTCTTTGAGTTCCAGCATAGAAAATTGTTAATTCCACAACTGAAGAAGTTTTAGCCATCTCAGAAACTGCAATTTACCAAGAGCTTTAAGGTTAAGACTATCTATATGTATGTCACTCACATGACCACTGCAGAACTACCACAAATACTTTTTTTTGTAACTGCCTCTCCAAGAGAATTTCAGTAGTAAGAGCATGCATTTCTTTTAAGAAACCTCCTGACTACCACACCTAAAGTGAACAGAATTTCATATATAAAAGAAATTTGTTGATATTGACCAAAATTAAAAGACTTAGTTAAAAAACACAGTAAACTTAAAAGAAAATATTTCTATATACAAATTTTGCCTTAAAATATCTGCTTCTTGCTGCATTGATTCCTATGTCAAAATTGCACACACAACTGTTTATNATACAGTTTTATCTGCCACCATGGTGTGATTTCCTCCACTTTCCTTCTTATCTTTTGAGCCCTTAAAGAGAACCAGAAAAATAGAATCAATATGCCAAAACTCTCTTTCGTGTCTACACTCACTCATTAGAAGGAAAAAAGACCTTTTACCTCTTGTTTCTCAGGCGAGAGAGGCTCTGGATGAACAAATTCTTTATAGAAAATCTGCAAGATATAAGAAAGGTACAGCATTTATAGGCACTTTGTAATAACATGACTTTACAGAACAGCTTCCAATAAACGATTATAAGGAAGGATTATCTGAACAGCTGCATTAGAGAGCTTTCATTTTTCTAAATCAAACAACTGTCCATTTGTGGACGGAGTCTTGAATACTTAGATTAATATTTTTATGTTTGAAAGTTGCTTTTCCTCCCCTCAAACAACAGGTGTCTATTTTTAGAACTGGACCCACAGACCTGACAGTAGTGAAGTTAATTTTATTTTCCAAATATGAATCTCTTGGATATTTCCATTACTAAATAAAGTTTACACAAACAGAAACAGGATTTGAAGATTTCTGCCTTGGTCTATGAGAAAAAAGTCCCTAGATGGGTGGATGCCTACTAGAGATCCAGATTTTGCCGACTCCCCTGAACTATGGTGACCCGAAATCTAGTGAAACTTCTATACCACAAGAAAAAAAGCTGAACAATCAAAAGGAGAAACTTCTGTGAAACTTCAGAAATTAATATCTGAGAGGAAAATATTGTTAAAATTCCAGTAGACTTTTTAAAGGAATTGGAGGAAAAGTCACTTAGACTTTTAAAACCCCAGTTTCACCAACCTGAACATTCAATTAAGATGCCCAAGTTCACATTACAGACCTAAATCTACAAGATTTCTTCTATAAAACCAAGCAAAAGCAGCGCAGCTGATGTACAGTCTATGCACATTACTTCTCTATGCTGTTTTGCAGCGTCTTCTCTCTTCCACTTGATTTGTTTCAAACACATTTTCACACTACTTATTTTCCATTTTTAACCTGCTATCACTGCTTAAGTAACCCATTTCTCAACACACTCATTTTCGTTACGATAAATCAACTTTATCTGAGTAAAAAATGCCACACCTTTATCAACCGAAATTTAATGGTAGCTTCACTCTGCTGCCAGATATTCACACTTCTACTGAACTAGCCATAGCCTTCTGTAAGTGAAACAAATTCAGAACACAGAACCACAAACAAAAAGAAGCACTGAAATTTACAGTGGTTTGGGTTGGGGTTTTTCCCCTCATGGTTAGCCAGACTAGCAGGGCAGAAATAATGCAAAATGAACAAACTATCATTCTAGTTCAGTTGCCATAAACAGATAAAACCAAGTACATCCCAGCCTACAGTAATACTTACACAGGATGCTAACACATCTAACAGGAACTACCATCTTCTCTGTGTATTGTATGAGAAAACAGAGCAAACTGAAGTTTCTACCCATACCTGAGGCTTGAAGAGCTCAGAGCAATTTGGAAAGAGGAGAGAAGCCGTGGCATAGTATCCTGACCAACCGGGATGCTCTTCAGATGTAGCCCCAAAATAGTACTCTGCCTGTTCATCCTGCCAAAAATAGAAGAGAACTTAGGTTAGCATCCAATATAACTAACAGTTTATCTCAGTAGGCAGCTGCAAGTCCCAGAGAGCACTGTAACTTCCCTCTGCACACACTCTTGAATAGAATTTCATAGAATAAAGGACATCAAGATCATGCACAACTATAAAAACAAGGGCCAAAAAAAACCCCATAGAGGCTTTGAATAAGAATTAATACCCAATTAGAAACAAATCACAGTATTCGTGCAGTGGAGGTGCAGCAGCCTGCATAAACTTCAGTCTACACAAACTCTACGTCATATTAAAGATCTCAGTACTGTGTTACGTTAGTAGTTACAATTGTCATAATTAATATTTTAAGTAAATATGGAAAAAGTGTTACACAGTATAAACCAGTGGTGTTCTACCACATTTGATAGAAACACTACACATTTTGTATAAATTGCTAATACTTCCAATGTGCACCCATAAAGAACAGAACCTAGACTAAACATGAAAATATTCTTTTTATTTTCTATTTGCCGTCATTAAGCATTTTTGTAAGTAATATTTTCATCTACCATAAACTCACACACTTCAGTTTAGAGCTGATGTACTTATTTAAGCTTCTGGGTTTAGAAGAATTCTAACTAACACTTCAACTTAACCCAAAACCCAGAAAAGTCAGTAATTCCAGCAAGCTGTGAATCAATTCCTTCCTGTTCAATTCCCAATGATCCAGAAATTTGTTGTCTTTCAATGGAAGAGTGTGGTTTCTAGACCAAAAGAGCAATGGGGATGTGAGTGAGACATCTACAATCCTGTCACCCCTAGATCTGCCTACCCCTAAAAATCATAACCCATGTTCTTCCACACAATTCTTACCCCAAAGTTGAAGACTTCATTGTAGCAGTCAGAATATCTTAAGTACCAAGTAACGTTGTAACTTTGGGAGGGATCACAAGCTTTTTCATCCCCTTCAACTAAAAAAAAAAAGATAAAAAAATAACACATAAGAACATGTAAGACACCCTCTGCCTGCCATGCTCTTCCTCCCATTCTGTGCCAAACTAAAACAATTACATTTATTTTAAACTCAAAACAGAAAGCAAAACAATAGAAAAACATTTTCCTCAAGTAGTACATTACTGTTCAGTGAAAGAAAGAAGCTTGTGAAAAACAGAATTGCATTATAACATTACAAAATTCTATTAAAGAGCTGAAAATCGTTTGGAAACTTTCTGTTCTCAAGACAATCCGCGATATTTCAGCAACTGCAATTACCAAGAGGAGAACAGCAGTGACTGAGTGATTACAATACACAAAAGGATTTCCCTTTCCAAGATACACGGGACATATAGCATATAGAGCAAGCTAGGAACAGGTTAATACTAAGGGCAATTTGCACAGATAATTTAAACATACCAATACCACCACCAAGAAAATAAATAAAACCATAAGATTTTGCAAGCCAACGTCCACCCCCCACTCCCAAAAGACAAAACTCATATACTTCAGCACACTCTCTCAAAGCCACAGTGCTACATAAAACAGCAATAAGACAACTTTCTGCTTTGATTTATTAGAAAATAATATGCATAAAAAGTGAAACAAAAGACTTGCCCCTCCTCCCCACTCAGGAAAGATTGTGTGATTTTTGTGTTTCAAATCTCATTCTGAAACTAAAGCCTGATGAAGAGAATTTAACATTAAGAAGGTACGCTTCACCCAAAACCAAAATGAGCAGTGATTATTCAGTCTTGGAAAAGCCATTTAGATGATTATGTTTGGGTTTTGCCAGTCAACAGATGGCAAAACTCTGAGTTGACAGCATGTTTCTACTGGCTAAGAAGTCCCCACATCTTCACAGGTAACATTCATCTCAGACTAGCCACCCACAAATTTGTTACACATACAGAGCTTTTAATGAATGTTTCCATATTGACCACTGAAGGTAAAAAATGCAATTAGAAAAAAAGACCCTGACACAGAGACTTAGCTGACTAATCCCACTTTAAACCACATGGCTACTAGAGCAAGTAAATGTAGAGCTAAAAACTCAACAACAGAGTGTCTAATACCAAGGATTAAAAAAAAGAAAAAAAGAAAAATATTGGAATGCAATCACTGAAAAAATAAAGAGTTTCCTTATGACACCTTCTGGTAAGCATGAAAACAAGGCTTACGTTCTCCACATAGCCCCAGATGTTGCAGAGGGCAAAACAAAGAAACTAAAAGGCAACACAAGCCTCTACACAGTGCATGGGTAGATGGCAAATTCTTAGAAGACAAATGCTCTTCTGATAAAATTGATCTCACAAAAATGCTACCAAAAGAAGAGGAGGAATTCAAAAATATCTTTTAAATACCTTTTTACCTATTAAAAATAAGATTATTGAAACTCTACGTTCAGCAGTAATACCAACTAAAGGTAAAACAGGCCATGACTAGAACGATCCACCCATATCTGCAAACATCAGAATTGTAAAAACTTTGAAAAGGAAGTACTCTAAAAGAGAGAAAAGGCATCCGTGGCATTTATTGAATTCATCAACATGGAAATCTAAGTTCCTTAAGCTTCAAACAAAACCTGCAACATTCAACTCAAATGCAATCTTTGCAATCGTTTACAGAGAGCAGGATTTCTACCATCATCCTAGATAGGAAATCAGATGCCTTCTAGAGTAGCACTTAAGAATAGTAGATAAAAATATATTCATTATGGACAATACTAAACACCAGTGGGTCTTCCCAGTCAGAAGCAGAAAGCATCAGACATCAATACACCACACACACCAAAAAGAAATTTAAAAAAATCAAAAATCAAGTAGGGGAAAGAAAAAGGAAGAAGAGGTGGGGAGGAAATGCAGAAATGCAGGTGCTCACAAAAAACATGAACAACGCATGAGCAATCACGTTTGGCGAGAAGGGTCATATTGTCCACACAAACATCACAAAACAGATGGAAAAGGCAACAGACAGCAAACTAGAGACACCAGTTGCCACACAGACACAGGCAGAAAAAAAACAGTATGTAAAGCTAAAGCTTCCCAGTATCAGATGCAATTTAAACATCTAGGCTGAGAAATTGAAAGTAAGTTCCTAGCCTTTGTTCCTTCCTCTTTCAGTGACTCATTTTCTAAATTCAAATAAATCTTTTAATCATGCTGCCATGTAAAACAGGTGTCTTCACTAAAGAATTTTAAGGCTTAACACCTGTTTAAAGGCTGACAGGACAGCGTAGTTGAAGTCCACATCAGGATGCAGGAGATCAAATTCTTACTGCCAGGTCTGCCACAAACCTGTCTTGTAACAAACAAATTTTATTTTCTCCATGTCCTAGTTCCTTCCTTCTCTTGGTTTTTTCGGCTGTACATCTCGCAATTAGACTTACCACATACTTCACTGCAGGGACACGCATCTTAGATGCCACGTACACATTAGTGTACCAGTACACTAATTCTGTTAAACTTTAGGCAAGAAAGCCTAACACCTACCAAAGCTCAGAAGGCCTTTTCAAACTACTCCCTCCTTTTCCCCAAGCATCATATTTCTACAGTTTGATCCTGAATGTGTACATTTGTAATTGTCTCGCTGCAAGCAGCGAAATTCAGCATTTGAGCTACACTTCACAAAAGGGAAAACCTTAACTCTGACATGATGGACCTTTACTAATAACCACTTTAATACTAACCTCCTGTTTCACATTCACATGGAATTAATGGAGGCACTTTAACAAACTCCCTTTGAAACACTGTCCCAAGAAGGTTAGGTATCTGAAATTAAACCTGAAAAATCAATAAGGTAAAGTACTAAACATAAGAGAGCACCGAAATACGCAATTCCATCAAGAAGCATCAGCTAGTCTTCATGATACCTCAATTTTGTCACATTTAAGAAAGAGTATGCTCACTGCACTAACTAAGTCTTGGGAAGTGACAAAGGCACAGATCCCACTAATTGTCTCTAAAGTGACTTTTATTTTGTCATTTGACACAAGCACAGAAGGCTGTTCACCAGCACTATACCTGTATAACTACCAAACTAGCGGCTGGGGGATCAAATAGCTTGCCCTCCACCACCCACGTTAAGAACTGGCACAAGCAACCCCTTAAAGTGCTCAAATTACATGGGAGGATTTCAAGCCTTTCTAAATCTGCTAGTTACTTCCACTAGTCACCTACATCATCTCGTTGCTATCCAAATGCTGTCCTCACTTTCACAGAAAAGAGAGTATTTCACAGAAACTCTCCTTTGAGCTGTAACCTACATAACCCATAGCCCTGGCGAGATCAGCAAAGTGCAACAAACAGAAAGAACAAACGGGGAGGCTGCCAACATGTTTGCTCTGTAGCATACTCATACACTGCGATCAGGAGAAAACAGGTCTCAGGACAGCTCTGCCATAGTGTGCAGCAACATCCCCGTACCACTCCCAGAAGCACCCAGTTAAAAAGGAACAGGGCCTCAAAAGCACTGCCTCCTGCACACTGGCATCAGCCACCCTCCAATACAAATAGCTCCTGTCCCAGTCAGCACAAGATCTCCCAGCTGGATGAATTTAGCATATCTTAAATAGGGAAAGCACACCTCACAGTAGGGCTTAGCACACCCCCCACACACCTGATTACCCGCTATCTGAAATGAAGTGGTGCTCCCACTGCACACCCCTTGCCCTCTCCACAGAGGGTCTGAACAGATTGCAGTTGGGAAGCTTCAAGGCTGTTAACACACACCACCATATCAGAGCTACGGCTTTCATCCAGCGCTAAGGAGATCAGCTGTCACTGCAACCAGTGCAGTTAAACACTTCCCAATGTTTTGAGTCTCCAATGTCAAAGCAGTCATACAGCAGAGACAGCAGGTAACCACTTACATCTCAGAAAAATGGTGGTGTTGCTGAAGAGAATCTTCCCAAAGTTAAACTTCTTCCCCTGCAAAGGCACAAAAAATGAAAAGATGTTAGTGGTCTTAATGTCACCGAGCTTAAGTAAACATAATCTTCCACTCAAGAGTTTTAAGTTAATACAACAATGAAAGCAAATGCCAAACCAGGAGCCAGCCTTACTGGATTTTCCAGTCATGTTTCACTAACGCTTCAACCTACTCTTAAAGATGGCTTGAGAGGCCCAGGGCTTTTTGTTCTGCAAAACTGTATCAGTTTCATCACCCTTGGCTGAAGCAATTAGCATTTTCTTGCTGATGAGAACATCCGGACTATACAACAACAAAAAAATTTTGTTCCAAGAATCAAGAGGAGCGTTCACCGTGATCCTTCAGTTTTGTTCCTGAACCTCAAGAGCCTCACAGAAAATGTACATTAATCCCTTCCCCAGTCTGGTAAAAGCAAGTTTAATGTGAGGCAAAACAGCTTTTCTCCACCCAACTTCAAACAGGCGCCGTACAACGCAAGTCCCGGAAATCCCTTCACCTTCCCAGAGGCCCACAGCTTTCGGTTCAGCCTCGCAGGGGCCCAGCTTTCCCGAGGCCAGGCCCCAGCCCAGCCGCACGGGGGGCGCCGGGCGCCCTCTCCCCACCGAGGCCGGGCCCCAGCCGGGGAGGAGCCCGCCGCCTCCCGCCCCACGCACGGCANGGGCCTGTCCCCGGCTGGGCCCGGGCTGTCACCACCCGGGGGGACCGAGCGCTGCGCCGCGGCCTCTGGCCCCTGCTGCGAGTGGGCGAGGCCGTTACGGGAGGGGTGTCCCCGCTCCCTCAGGGGAGCCTCCCGCGGGCCCTGCCGCCGGCGCCGGCGGGGGG